>JAXCGZ010022777.1:117500-132781 GCA_037179515.1 Halocaridina rubra | reverse complement strand
TATAATATCATCAAATAAACACATTAACATATGTGAAAGCATAAAACATATATTGCCCCTGGCCGGGAATCAAACCTGGACACAAAATTTAGAAGAATAAATGTTAAGACGAAGCTAACCTCTCGATTAACTTTTAAATGCATTCTTTCTGAATACTTATTTTTCATTTTACAGCTTCTTACCAACCTCACTCTTGGCTTCATTTTTAGCATTAAATTCAGATCCCATGCTATATAGGCATCAACAATGATCAAATAAACACATTAACATATGTGAAAACATGAAACATATATTGCCCCTGCCCGGGATTCCTACCTAAGACACATAACTATTGTGCCAAGGCATTGCAAAATACACCACTGAAGGTCTAAAGGAAGAAGCTTAACTCTCAACTAACTGTTAAGCAAGGAAATGAACGCATTGAGAGTGCCTTGGCACTGTAGTTATGTGTCTTAGGTTCGAATCCCGGTCAGGGACAAAATATGCAAACTGTATTTTTGCTTCTGTTCCAAAGGTGTGGTCTGTACCTACTATAACACAGACACACCTATTGCAAGGCTCACTTAGCTTGAAGCTTTTGACTACAAAGTTCTCTGGCTGAAGATCTATCTCTCCACTATTACCATTTTTTTTTGCTTATGCTGCTGCTCTCCTAAGTCTAATGACTTTGTGTCCGTCTTTTAATATCTATCCTTGCCATGAGTCCAAGCTATATACTCACCCACAGGCTGCAGTTCTTTAAATTGGAGACTATATATTACATCACAGTAAGTGGTTACATTCTACTTACACTGGTGTGAGGGTAAGTGTGGGCCTTACTTTATCTGTTCACTCTCTATCAGGAGAAGATTTTCCAACATCCTTCCCAAGTTACCGACATCAACGATCATCCAGCTAACACTATTGACCGATTCTTTACATCTAATCCTATATATTATTCATGTTCTGCAATTTCACCTCTTGGTAACTCTGACAACTCCTTTGTCTCAATATTTTCCAGTTTCACTCTCCACCAACAGTGTCTCCTTTTGAGTGCTGCCTTTGATACTATGAGCATTCCCAATATGATGATATGCAAACAAATTTTTTTTTCTATTTTCCATGGGATGACTACCGCTTTCGGTTCCTCAACCCTGATCAAGCACCCAAAAAGTTCCTGAAATCATAGCCTCATAAATGGAGGCATTCATCCCCACATATATCAAAACTTTTACTCCCCTAATCTTTGGTCTAACTGTGCCTGCTCCATGACTATTCAGGAAAGAGATCTATTCATAACAAGCCTCTCCTCCTGAATTAGCTTGCTCTGCTATCATTACATCTAGGATCACTGCAATTCTCAGATTCATAGGTCTAACTCTTCCTTTCTTAAAAGGAATTTTGCGTCCTGAACTCTTCTTTCACTAATAAACATTTGTGATCTTTAGCCAAGAATCTCTCTGAAAACTTTTGTAACTCAAGCTCTCCCACCCTCTCATTTGTCCTGATGGTTCTACAGCTTGCTCTCCCACTGACAAAGTCACTCACTTTGGCTCTCTTTATTCTGTTAACTCTTCCGTAAGCGATTCCATTGCACCTGACCCTCGTTCTTCACCCCTCTCTAACCCCGCACCTTCCTTTATTCTTTCCACACTAAAATGTCCAGAGGTTTCTTTTTTCTACTTCTTAGTGAGGGTGACACCGGGACAAGCAAGACATCTTCCCTCAAGAGGCTCGGGCACCAAAAAAAACACTGAAATGAAGAATAAGTACAAGTTTAAGAACTAGACAGAAATAAGAAAATGATACATAATAGGAAAAGAACAGGCTGAAAGAATAACCGAAGTAATGAAGACCGAGAGATATGACAAAATCAGGACCTGATATGACGACATTTATGCTTCCTGAAGGATGATAGGTCATGAGAGTTAGGAAAGGCAGAAGAAAGAAGAGAGTTTCAGAGTCTGAAAGTGGATGGGAGGAAGCAGTCTCCACACAGCACCAGTGAGATGAGGCAGCTCGGGTTCGGCAGTGGGGTAGGGATGCAACTCGCGAACTCATCAAAGCAGCAATGGAAATGTTAATGATAGAATTGAAAAATGGATTTTTTTAATTTAATTTATTAGCTCCTTATGAGGAGCGCCAAACCCATTAAAAAATTACTGATGACAGGAAGTCGTGACTCGCAGGACATGCTGTCTTAATCTAAAAGCACAATCAAAATAGCACCCACCAAAATATGGGTGTCACAAAAGAATTATAATTAAATAAACAACTGTAAGCAAATGCTGACATACATTAATTACAAATTGTCAGTAAGGCATCAGATCATCTCCTTACGAGCAGTAGCAAACCCATTACGAAAGTGCTGATGGCAGGATAGCTGTGACTCGCAGGACATGGTGTCTTAATCTAAAAGCACACACAAAATATAAAAAAATGATAATGATATAATTAACCCACCAAAGAGTGGGTTTTGCAGGAAAATAGCATCTAAATGGTCGTCTGTAAGCAGTTCTCTACGTTGGAGACCTCATTCTACACCACACTGATGGTGGACAAAGTGAGGCCCTTGCTTTCTCTATAACTTACAATCTGGAGCAATTTCTCAAACATCCTACTCATGTTCCTGATAGTCACAAACATGCGGCAAACACTCTTAGCCTATTTCTAACTTCTAATCCTTCAAACTACTCTTCTTCTGTGCTTTCCCTTCTTGGTAAATCTTACCATTCTTTATTTCTTCCATTTTGGCTTCCCATCCACCAATCCCTCCTACTCAGTGCCGCCTTTGGCATTTTGAGCGTACCCAACATGAAAATTTGGGTAACTTCCTCTTTGACTTCCCATGGGGTACTACTGCTTTCGGTCCCACAATCCTAATCAGGTAACCCTAAAAGTTGCCGAGTTCATGACCACGGGAATGGAGGCGTACATCCCCTCTTCTACAAAACTTTCTCTCCCCTAAACTTGGTTTGACCGTGGCTGCTCCATGGCTATCCAGGCCAGGAATCGGGCACACCGATCTTACCAAGCCACTATTACCGATTTAACTCGTTCAGCTTTTATTGTAGCTAGGAATCACTGCACTGCTCAGACTCGAAGGTCTAAAGCTTCCTTTATAAGAAGGAGCATTGATGACCTTAACTCCTTTCCCACTGACAATTGCTTCTGGTCCTTGGCCAAAAACCTCAAAAAACTTCTGTAACTCAAGCAATCCCCCCCTCCCATGGCTTGCTTTACCATTGATGAAGCGACTCACCTTGGCTCTCATTTTTCTGCAAGCTCTTCTATGAATGATTCCAGTGGACCTGTCCCTCAATCTTTACCCCTCTCTAACCCTATGCCCTCCCTTATCCTTTCTTCATGCAAACTTCATAAGGTTCTACGCTCGCTAAAGAAGAACAAGGCATCTGGTCCCGATGATATCCCTGCAAGGTTCCCTAAGGAGTTTGCAGATGAACTAGCTCCTATACTTTGCCATCTTTTTCACCTCATTGTGTCAACTAGTATCTATCCTTCATCTTGGAAACATGCTCTGGTTCAACCTGTTCCTAAGAAGGGTGACAGCTCTATTCCTTCAAACTACCGACCTATTGCCTGAACCTCCTCTACTGCTAAAGTTTTCAAAACTTTGCTCAATGCTCACTTCTTGAAATGCCTTGAATCTAACTCACTTATCTCTGATCACCAGTATGGCTTCCGCAAGGCAAGATCCACTGGTGACCTCCTGTCCTATCTTACTCATGTATGGTCATCTTCTTTGAGGATCTATGGGGAATCCTTTGTCGTCTCCCTTGATATCTCTAAGGCTCTGGACAGAGTTTGGCACAAGGCTCTGTTGGCCAAACTCGCTGCCTATGGCTTTACCTATTCTTTCTGTTCTCTGATTTCAAGTTTTCTTTCTGACCATTTTATATCTGTAGTTGTTGTAAATGGTGTGACATCTAGCCCTATCTCTGTTAACAGTGGTGTTCAAAGGGCTCTGTTCTTTAACCTACTCTGTTCCTTCTCTTCATCAATGATCTTCTACAAATCCCATCTTCCTCTCTTCTTCATGTCTTTGCTGATGATTCTACCCTTCACTTTTCCTCTGCCTTTTCTTCACAACCTTCACATGCTACTTTATTTAGTCTCGTATCACTCTTTCTTCAACTCTCAACTCCTATTTGCAGAGGGTATCTGAGTGGGACACTCAAAATTTAGTTAAATTCAGTGCCTCCAAGACACAGCTTCTGGCTATCTTTTTATCTTCTTCTCCTCCTGATAACCCTATTGTCCTCGAAACTAGCAAAATTTACTCTCTTATTTCTATCAACATATTAGGAATCCATATAGCCTATTACTTGTTTTGGCGGAATCACATAATCCAAAATTCTAAATCCGCATAAAAAAAATTATGGGATCTGTTTTGCTTTCGCCATTACTTTTCCTCATTACAGTTATTTAAAATCTATAAAGGTCTATTTCGTCCCTGCTTAGAATACTGCTCACACATCTGGAGTGCTGCCTCTTATACTTATCTCCTTGATAAGGTTGAATCTAAGGCAGTCAGACTCATGAATGATCCTTCTCTTTCATTTAATCTGAATACCCTCTCTCTCCGCCGTTAGATATCTTCACATTCTCTTTTCTATCGCTACTACTTCCATCATTGCTCTGATGAGTTTGTGAGTTGCATCCCTCCCCCACTGTCAAGGCTGCATAACACTCACAAAGCTGCCTTATCTTACAGGTACTGTGTGGAGATTTGTAGCTCGCGGATTGGTCGGTGCAGCGACTGCTTCTTTCCATCTACCTCCAAACTCTGCAACTCTCTTCCTCCTTCTGTCTTCCCTAATTCTTATGACCTATCATCCTACAAAAAGAGGATCTATCATCATCTCAGGGCCTAGTCCTCCATATCTCTGGGTGTTCTGTATTTTGGCTGAATTTTCTATCAGTCATTTTCCTTTGTGTGACATTACCTCATCTCTGCCTTGTCCTTAACCTTTTTCTTTTCCTTCGTCTTTGTGTTTTCTTGTGCCCAGGCCTTAACTGATTAGGGCAGTTTTTGCCTGCCTCAGTGTCACACTCATAAAAAGAAGTACTAGCACACTTCAGTAACAGATTGTCCGTGGGGTATCAAATCAGCCACTAGTGGGCACTCCAGGCAGTAATACTGAAGAGTGTTAGCATTGGGTGTGTCCACAGTTTATACGATGAATACTGCTGCACCTCCCCTGCACTGCTCACCTGCCACACTGTCTGTATCCTAATCGAAGACGAGCAGACACCACATTATGGGTCCTAACAAAGTGACCATAGCAACGGTACTAATAGGGGTGAGAGAAGTGGTTGTAGTGCTGGATAATCACACTCAGAGGCCGCTCGGTATTCCTGCGGTGGAGGATAGGCGAAAGAGCAGCAGCACATATCTTCTATTTGTTAAGGGAGAGGGAGCCAGGTGAGGGATCAGATGCAGGTAAAGGCATCCCACAGGCAGTCTTGGCGAGTAGGATGACCGTGTCATTCGCTAATGTACTGATATGAGAAGGGATCCACAGGAAATGTACAACAAGAGACTGTTCGATGGCTGGGGCAAGTTGACGTAATATTCTGTTGACTAGGTTTCAGGCTTCTGACTTGGGGAAGGGAAGGGCGCAGGAGCAGACTGCGAGTTGCAGATAAACCAGACCATTGCTCCTTGTACACAGCAGTAGATTTAAAGCATCCATAAGCCCATACAGTTCACATGACATAGAACTCAACCAGTTTAGCAGACGACAACTGACCCAGCCACCATACTAGGAGAGAAGATTGCACAGCCCCTGCTCCCGTCCACCTGCAGTAAGCTGTCAGCGTACAGCAGGGAGAGAAAAAGTCACTTCTTCGATGGTCTCCAGGACTAATTGTTTCTGCAGGCAGGGTAGGTCCCTCTTGCAGGTTGGTGTGTAGGAAACAGCTTAGAAAGGAATCCTCCAGTGGGGCGGACCATGGTCGGTTTCTTCCTCAGGAACATTAATATCCAGTCTCTGAAGACTCGAGCAAGCAATTCTAAAAAGGGTGCATCCACCAGGTTGGAGTCAAGGCTGACATGTAGCATGTTTGAGCAATGTTCTAATGATGTCTGAGTAGTGCGGAGAAAGATGAAGAGAATAGAGGCATTTAACTGTGAAGTATGTCATGCTAGCAGTCCTAGTGGAGATTGGGCAGCCCAGGATGAGTCTCATAGTTTTATTTTGAAACTTTCTGAGGGGATCCAATGCTGATATGGGGAGCTGGCTTAGAGCAGGAGAGAGGTAATCGACTACTGAATGGATATATGCTGTGTAGATACTTTTAGCTACAGGGACCAAGACCCCTATAGCATTGTTAGTGAGCTACTGAAGGGGTGTTGGACGCCACTGCAGTTGAGTCATTATATCTTGAACTAATGGATGAACATGCTGCCGTGCTGGGGTGGTGGGAGTAACCCAAACAGGCATACCCAGGTAGAGGTACTGTGTACAGACTGATATAACGCTGGTGCCCACCAGGAAATCTGGAAGAGTACGTGGATTGAGGGGAGAAATGATCCTGCCATTTTAAGAGGAGATCATGAGGACACATGATGAAGAAAACTCATAAAATACACAAAAAAAGTGCTGAAGATGTACAGGAAAGACTGAGTGTATGCATATGTCATCAGAGTAGCATGTGACTGTTATTCTAGGGACATTAGGTCATAGGGAGAGAAGGCATAAGAATATTAAAAAGAAACGGACTGAGGACACCTCCCTGTAGAGTACCAAGGACAAAGAGCCTAGTGGTGCTAATAGCCCCCTTAAAGAGGACACGGGAGATACCCTCATATACATCTCAGGAGATTCCCTTGTACATAAAAATCTACAACTGGTCAAGTATAATGTCCCTGTTTGCAATATCAAAAGCACTTTATAAATGAAAAAAGACCACAACATGGGTGGGGGAGAGGCGGGCTTACAGCTCAAGGAGGCAGTGTTGCATGCTGCGTTGTGACAGAAAACCATAAAGTCTCGGTGGAAGGTTGTCTTGGATCTGGAACATGAGGCAGTTGAGGAGATGCGCCCCACTTCTTTATTGAAGCAAGATTTGAGCGAAGTTTGTCTGAATTTGTTGGTGCCAGGCTTGGGAATGGGTGCAAAAAGGCTAGTCATCCGGGCTTGTGGCTTGTATCCGTATTGGAGACAGAGGTTGCATAGCTGGAGAAGGGGGTCATCAGGTACTTTCAGGAAAAAGCGGAGAACCGAATATGTAATGCCATCATCACCTGGGGCTGTTGCTTTACCGCTAGCAAGAGCATGATGTAATTCACCTTTGGTGATAGGTACATCTTCCACATCTAACCCCAGCAAGGACACAGATAGGAGAAGAGTATGATGCATTTTCTGAGAGGAGAGAGCCTCTTGTACATGTGCGGGAAGGTTGGAGACACTATACTGATCAGACCAGGTGTCAGGGAGATCTTGAGCATACTGAGCTCGGCTGTGATGAAGGGCAGCTGAAAGCTTCTTCCTCACCACTGTATTGATAAGATACCAAATGGATGCCATGTTCATTTGATGATTAATGATATTGGTGAACTTGTGCCAGGTGTCGGAGTGAGCAAACTGTTGTAAGGCAACTAGAGCATCAGTGGACATCTGATATTGACATAAGGTCTCAAGAGTTGGACTCTTCTGACACACAAGACTGGCCTCCACAGCCCTTCTTTCTGCTTCCATGGTGCATCTGTCGAGTGGCCAAGTATGATGTCTTGTCTGGCGTTTGATGTTCGATCTGCAGACATATTGGTTGAAAAAGTCGTGAGTGGATCTGACAATTGAGGAATAAAGCTGTTCAGGAGACCCACAATGAAAGTTGGGTATGAAAGCAGAAATAAAGGAGATGTACATAAGACAGTATTTTAGAGGAATACTTAGTGGATGCAATGATAAAGTGGGTAGTTGTAGCTGGTATTGAGTAATGCAGCCTGAAAGCAAAGTGATCCGAGAAAAGGGCAGGGACTGATGAACACTTGACACGAGATGCTACGAGTCTGAATGCAATGACATGGTCTAGGGTCCCTCCCTGAGAGTGCGTAGAACCCCCAGTGTCCCAGGGAGAAAGGTGGTTGTGGCAGATAAACTCACTTAATCGGATCTCACTATGGTTTACAGTGCCGGAGAGGTCACCTTGAACAGGATGGCGGGTGTTAAAGTCACTCATATATAACATACCGCTAGCTCTGGGAGGAGGATGGGTGACCGTATTCAGTCTACCAGGGGCAAAATAAACATTACAAGAACATAGTATACCACCTCCCAGCGTCATCTCAACAAGTTGATATGTCGCACCAACAGCCATGGTAGTGCAAATTAATCAGTGATGGAGGGAGGAGTGTACATAAGTAATGAGTTCATTTCTGACGTGATGAACATAGGAAACATAACTACTGCAAGGGGGAAGAGAGCAGCATCCCCACCCAGTGGACGTCCAACAAAAGCTTCCTGAAGAAAGATAAAATTCGGGTGCTAACAATGGACATGCATCTTAAGTGCAGCAATTTTCACAGGCGATGTTATATCACAAGCATTCCAATAGAGAATATGAAGCTGTACATCACTATCGAACATTTTTCATATTCTTATGGGAGCCAGACGAGGTGGTAGGAATGGGTGAGGACTCACTCCATTGCAAGTTACGGGAAGGGGAGTCCACAGGGGGAGTGATGACTGTCTCAAGATGAGCAATAAGAGAGTTCAGCTTCTCAGTGATTGTGGAGACCGACTAGATAACAACCTGTTGAACTTCAACATGGGACTTAAGTGTGGTGTCGTTAGTAGCTAGTGTAGTAGACAGATCATCAAAGGTGTCTACGAGAGTATTAAAATGAGCATCAGAGTCGTGAAAACGAGCCTCAATGGCAACAAGGCGTGAAGGAAGGAAGGCACACTGAGACCTGAGAGAGTCAACAGCATCACGAAGCGCAAAAGCGAGTGTGAAAGCTGGGGCAACAGGTGGTGGCGGTGACAGTGGTTGTGATGGTGGCAGTGATGGTGCGACAATCTCAGTCGTGGCAGGGCGGGAGCGTCTAGTACAACCATGCCACACACTGACCCCCGTCATACCACACTGCGGACATTTCCACTGAGAGGTGTCTGGTGCAGGTGGGGGTGAAGAGTCCTTGGTACTAGCAGAAGCAGTAGCTGCAGTAAGTAGTGAAGGGGTGCAATGCGGGAAAGAACGAGAGGTATGGTTGGCCGCACACCACGCACACTTCTCTGGAGCAGAGCAGTAGCATGAAATATGTCTAATACCCCAGCATCTGAAGCTCCACGGCTATTCGTCTTTTATTCTATGCACTTCACAGGAAATGAGACAGGGCAGGAAGGAGAAGTTGACAATGGGTTGTGGTGGTTCTGGGAGGCTCCAGGTGATAACAAGTCAGTTATTGAGCATCCTGTTTTGATGGAAATGACGAACAGTGTATACACCCTGCTGTTCCTTGGTCAGAAAAGGATCTACTTCAACAGGATAACGAGTATCGAGATAAGTAGGGAACTTTCGTGTCCTAAACATCAAGAAACAAAGACAAGATCTTGCCCTTCTAATCCTTGTCAATAATGTCCTTTCAGCACCTTGAGATGTTTGCAAAGCAAGAGCTGACAGCAGACATCTTCACCTCAGCCAGCTCCTGATCGAGGCAGAATTTCTTGGTGACTTCAGACAGTCAATGAAGCTGCACATAACATATTCAGCCTGGGGAGTAAGGCTGGAGCAACAGGTGCAGGCAAAGAAGGTGCATTTGAAGAGTGAGTTGAGGTGGGGGGTGGCCAGGAACCTTGCATTGAGAAGGAGCCCCATTACACTTAGAGGTTATAGCAACGGGAGATGATGGTTCACTGCTGGCATCCAAACCATGTTCCATGGAGCGCTTGGTAGACGTGGAGGCCTGATCAATAGGGTTGGAGAATGCAGCCACAGATGCCAGCTCCTGATGCATATGGTAACATGGGCTGGGGCAGTTTTCCTGTGACATGATGTCATCATCGCTCAGAGCCAGATCAGCTTCAAGATCGGCAAAGAAGGCAGGCCCTGAGAATTCAGTAATGCTCAAAGACACATTTGCTCAGTGTATTGGTAATATTTACACCTGTGGTGGGTCTACAGGAGCATGACATAAACATGACGACAACACACATGTCACACACACGTCACAAAACTCAAATTGCTCATGCACAGATCCAGAAACCACTGACTGAATGGGTTTTTCCAAGTATGAGAGATTTTATAACAGAAAAAAGACTAAGTCCAAAGAACTCCAAACCACACTGATAGCACTACACAAAACACTGAGCCTTACTGTAAATTCCAGTACACACTGATTGGTGGCAGCTCGCTAGTTCCTTCAGTATGGAACAAAGTCGACAAAGCTTTCAGACAACTGTTTACAACCAAAGCATTATTTTCGCACTCCAGAGATATGGATGATACCTTACAGTAAAGAGAAAGAAAATCATGACTGAAAGTAAGAGAGGGGTATTTTTAAGGCTGATTGCCTGAAATTCAACCCTATCAAGGAAATAAGTATAAGCAGAATCACTCCAGATATTTTTTTTTTTTATGATTGTGACACCAGGAAAGGCAAAATAAATAAATATATAAATAAATGCCCTCATCGGGTCTGGGCACGAAGATAACAAAAAGTAAAGAAAAACACAGATGGAGACTGTTTTGACTTGTCAGATGTGAAGGGATAATAAAAGATGTGTTACAAATATGTGAGCAATATTCAAAGTAGGGACAAATAGACCTTATAGTTTTCAAGTAACTTAAAAGAAGCAGATACCCCAAGTTTTTTAGATGCAAATTTACAAATTTGGACCATATGACTCTCCAAAACACAAGTTACAGGATATATGGATTTTAGATATGTTAATAGAATTAAAAACGTATATTTCGTTAATTTCCAAGACACATTAAGAGAAAAAGAGAAGAAGATAAAGAGATAGCTAGAAACTGTCTTAGAGGCATTAAAGTAAACTAAATTTTGGGTGTCCCACTCAGGTACTCTCTGTTAATTGGAGTGATACAAATTTGATTACGAGTGTCAGATGAAGGTTGTGAAGAGAAGACGGAAGAAAAATGATTGAAGAGAAGGAAAAGACTAGGTGAAATAACAGAACCCCGTGGAACACCACTGGGAACTGGGAATGAGCTAGATGTTTCGCTGTCAACAACAACAGATATAAAAAGGTCAGAAAGAAAATTGGAATTCAGAGAGCAAAGAGAAGGGGTAAAGCCATAAGCAGGGAGTTTGGGCAACAAAACCTTGTGCCACACTCTGACAAAAGACTTAGAGATATCAAGGGCGACCACAGAGGATTTCTCATAGTTCTTCGGAGATGACCATGCATGAGTGATCAGAAATAAGCTAGTTGGATTCAAGATTTGTCAAGAAGTAAAAATTAAGCTAAGTTTCAAATAATTTACCGATAGCTAAACTAGAGCAAACTTCCAAGATGAAGGATAGATACTGGTTGAGAGAATGAAGCAAAAAAATATGGCAAAGGACTGGAACCAGTTCATCTGTAAACTCCTTAAGGAACCTCGCAGGGACACATCTGGTTGGATGTCCTGTACATCTTTAGTCAGTGAAGAACCTTATGGACTTGCGTGAGGAAAAAATTAGGAACTGCATAGTAAAAGAGAGAAGTAAAGCACGAGGAAGGGGTCCACCTGAATAGCTTATTGAAGAGTTGACAGAAAAATGAGAGCAAAGAGAGAAGCTTTTCAGTTTTAGAGTAAGCTATGGAGCCATAAGGACGAAAGAGAGTGGGAAAGCTTGAGTTACAGAAGTTTTTGGAGAGATTATTGTCTAAAGATCACAAACATTTATCAGTGGGAGCGGAGTTAAGCTTTTTCACACTTCAACTATATTTGATACCCAAAGACACAGGTCACTTTCATGGCATCATTTAAGCATTTCCTTCTTAAATTGGAAGTTTTAGACCCACGAATCAGAGCAGTGCTCCCGAAAGACGAAAAAGTCATCCGGACCCGACTGTATCCCTGCAAGGTTCCTTAAGAAGTTTGAAAATGAACTGGCTTTCGTGCTTTGTCATCTTTTTGCCTCATTCAACAAGTTCCTAAGAAGTTTGACCATGCTATTCCTTCCATACACTGACCAATTGCCCTAACCTCTGCTATCATCAATACCTGGGTAAGTTCTCACTTCCTGAATCTAAATCACAAATTTCTGATTACCAGTGCGGGTTGAACAAGGCGAGATCCACTTGTGACCTCTTGCCATATCTCACTGAAGTATCTTCAATGAGGAACTTTTGAGAATCCGTTGGCATGGCCCATGTTATCTCGGATGATTTTGAAAGAGTGTGTCACAAGGCTTTGTAGGCCCAAATTCCTTCTTATGGCTTTATCCCTTCTCTCTGTTTTCTGATTTATATTTGGTTGTTGGTGGCGCAACAGCTAGCTCATTACCAGTTACCAATGGTGTTCCACAGGGCTTTGTTCTTTCACGTAATCTGCTTCTTTTCTCCATTAGTGATATTCTCCAATCCACATCTTCCTCGCTTCTCCACACCTTTGCCGACGACTCTACTCTTCATTTTTAATCTGTCTTCTTTTCTCTACCTTTGTCTGCTACTCGTGCTCAGTCACTTACCACTTTCTTCAACTCTCAACTCCAATTTACAGAGAGTATATGAGATGTGAATCCAAAATTTAGCTGAATGTAATACCCCAAATACATAGTTTTTGGCAATTTCATGATGGTATTCTTCTACTAATAGCTCTATTATTTTCGAAAGGAACGAAAACTTACCTGCTTAATTATGTAAACAAATCAGGAAATCAGTTAGGTTGCAACCTGTCAAGAAGGAGTCACATAATTCATATATCGAAATCTGCATCTACGAAATCGGGGTTCTGCTTCACTGTCATCATTATTTATTCTCTTATTAGTTATTAAAAATCTATTAAGATCTTATTCGTTCCAGCTTAGTCTACTGCTCTTGTATCTGGGGTATACTCTTTAAGCTTATCTCCCTGATAAGGCTACATTTAAGCACTTCAGACTCAAAAACGACCCCCTTCTTACTCCTAAAGTGGATTTCTTTTTTCTTCGCTGGAAAGCTACCATCCCTTTCTCTTTCCTGTCGATACTTTTGCCATCACTGCTTTGATAAGCTGGTGAGTAGTATTCCTCCCCAGCCGACTATACCGTGTAATTACACACCATGCGTTCTCATCAGACATTTACTGTGTGGAGATTTTAAGATCGTTGATTAGTCGGTGCAGTAACTGCTTCATTCCCTCCACCTCCAGACTCTTTACCTCTCTTCCCCCTTCCGTCTTCTTTACTCTCTTATAATATTTCTTGTTCAAAAAATTATCTCTCGTCATCTCAGGGCCTAATCCTGCCATATTCCTATGTCTTCATTATTATGACTATTCTTTTAGCCTATCTGTACCCTATTGTCTATCATTCTTTTAATTCTTACTTGTCCTTTCGATCCTACTTTTTCCTTGTCACAATGTTTTTTGGTGCCCCAACCTTATGAGAGCAAGTTTCTTGCCAAGTCCCGGTGTCACACACACACACACACACACACACACACACACACACACACACACACACAAAATATATATATATATATATATATATATATATATATATATATATATATATATATATATATATATATATATATATATATATATATATATATTATATATATATGAATAATTTTTTACCCCGACCGGGACTCGAACCTAGGACTTATAATTACTAAGTCAAATTTTTTTTTTTTTTTTTGAACTTTATTTCCATTTCATTACAATGGGTATTCGTCAGCCAGGGCAAGCCCCAACCCCCCACTGTGATGTCCAACCACAGCAGTTCCTGCCAGTAAACAGCTTAAACTCTCGGTCTTGGACGGGGACCGATCTTTCGACCTCGTGAATGCGAAGCCAGCGCGTTACCACTGTACTAGCCAGCAGGCTATAAAAGGAATCCAACCTTATAGCTTATATCTGCTATACTTAGGGATGAACGCTTTCTATCTGAATGCCACTATGTTCATATTACAGATTCCCCAACCTCACTCGTGGCTTCATTTTAGCATTTAATTCAATTCCCAATCTCATTCGGGTCATACAATAACCAAGCAAGCACATTACATATATGAAAACATGAATCATTTTTTACCCCGACCGGGACTCGAACCTAGGACTTATAATTACTAAGTCAAGGCGCTACCAACTACACACCACAGAAGGTATAAAAGGAATCCAACATTATAGCTTATATCTACTATACTTAGGGTTGAACGCATTCTATCTGAATGCCACTATGTTCAAATTACAGATTCCCCAACCTCACTCTTGGCTTCATTTTAGCATTTAATTCAATTCCCAATCTCATTCTGGTCATACAATAACCAAGCAAGCACATTACATATGTGAAAACATGAATAATTTTTTACCCCGACCGGGACTCGAACCTAGGATTTATAATTACTAAGTCAAGGCGCTACCAACTACACACCACAGAAGGTATAAAAGGAATCCAACCTTATAGCTTATATCTGCTATACTTAGGGATGAACGCATTCTATCTGAATGCCACTATGTTCATATTACAGATTCCACAACATCACTCGTGGCTTAATTTTAGCATTTAATTCAATTCCCAATCTCATTCGGGCCATACAATAACCAAGCAAGCACATTACATATGTGAAAACATGAATCATTTTTTACCCCGACCGGGACTCGAACCTAGGACTTATAATTACTATGTCAAGGCGCTACCAACTACACACCACAGAAGGTATACAAGGAATCCAACCTTATAGCTTATATCTGCTATACTTAGGGATGAACGCATTCTATCTGAATGCCACTATGTTCATATTACAGATTCCCCAACTTCACTCTTGGCTTCATTTTAGCATATAATTCAATTCCCAATCTCATTCTGGTCATACAATAACCCAGCAAGCACATTACATATGTGAAAACATGAATCATTTTTTACCCCGACTGGGACTCGAATCTAGGACTTATAATTACTAAGTCAAGGCACTACCAACTACACACCATAGAAGGGATAAAAGGAATCCAACCTTATAGCTTATATCAGCTATACTTAGGGATGAACGCATTCTATCTGAATGCCACTATGTTCATATTACAGATTCCCCAACCTCACTCGTGGCTTCTGTGGTGTGTAGGTTGTAGCGCTTTGACTTAGTAATTATAAGTCCTAGGTTTGAGTCCCGGTCGGGGTAAAAAAT
>JAXCGZ010022777.1:35000-105000 GCA_037179515.1 Halocaridina rubra | reverse complement strand
TAAAAAAATTCCAAGCTTTTCCACAGCTTTATCAAAGGAAAACTGAAGATAAAAGAACAGGTTTTAAGGCTTAAGAGAACGGATGGAAGCATCACTGAGACGGATTAAGAGAGCTGAAAAGAATTGGACAAAAGAGTTTCAGTCAGCATTTACAGTAGAAACTACCCCACCCCCTCAGATTGCAGAGATAGAAGCTCATGGGCCGGTATTAGGGAACATCATCCTTTCAGCCACAGAGGTATGTAAAGCACTGATGGAGTTAGATGTCCATAAAGCTACAGGTCCCGATGATTTATCCCCTCATGTACTTAAAAGATGCGCAACCTCAATATCATTGGCACTATGTATCATATTTAAAAAGTCACTGGAGTCAGGGGAGATTCCAAGATGCTGGAAACAAGTGAACGTGATACCTATCTTCAAAAAGGGAAGGAGGGATACGGCTCTAAACTATAGACCAGTTTCCTTCACCAGCATAGTATTCAAAGTTAAGGAGAAACTACTAAGGAAACATATATCTCTTCACTTGGAATCCTTCAACTTTTTGTCAGTGAGACAACATGGCTTCAGAGAAGGTAGATCAACAGTAACAAACTTATTAGAATTTTATGATGAGGTAAGCCCAATCTTACAGGAAAGAGAGGGCTGGGCAGATTGCATATTCCCTAGACTTCCAGAAAGCATTTATCACTGTCCCACAGGGGAGACTTATTAAGAAGCTGCAAGCAATGGCTAGAATAGGTGGAAATGTCTTGAAATGGATACAAGCTTACTTAGAAGGAAGGGAACAGAGGGTTAGAGTAAGACACTCTGTGTCTGAATGGAGAAGAGTTAGTAGTGGAGTTCCACAGGGTTCAATTTTAGGACCACTTTTGTTCCTTGTATATGTAAATGACCTACCAGAGTCTGTAAATTCATTCATGAATATGTTTGCAGATGATGCAAAGATTGTGAAGAAAGTAAGAAACGAGAACAATGGTAGAGAACTCCAGGAAGATCTAAATAGTCTGCTTGAGTGGTCAGAAAAGTGGCTAATGAAAGTCAATACTTCAAAATGTAAGGTAATGAGAATGGGTACAAGTGCAAGAAGGCCCAAGCTTGACTACTCGGTGGCAGGAGTAGAACTTCAAGAGACAGAGAATGAGAGAGATCTAGGAGTAAACATACTGGCCGATTGGTCCCCAGTAATGCAAATAAATGGCATAGTAATGGCAGCATATGCTTCCTTAGCAAATGTAAGGGTAGCCTTCAGGCACATGGATAAGGAAATGTTCAGAAATATTTATGTAACCTATGTGAGGCCAAAACTTGAATATGCAGCCCCCTTTTGAAATCCGCACTTGAAAAAGCACATAGCTAAGCTTGAAAAATGTTCAAAGACATGACACGAAGCTGGTGCCAGAAATAAGCAATATCAGTTATGATGAGGGCTGAGGGAATTGAGATTTACCTGCAGGCGAAGCTAGAAGATTGAGGAGGTATATTTTGCCAGTCTTTAACTTTCTTCATGGTTATGATAGAGTGGATTGGGATCGATATTTTGATATGGCTGGCAATGGAACTAGAGGTCGTAGTTTGAAGCTTCGTAAGAAAACTTTTTTCAGGATGTATGGAAGTACTTTTTTAGCGTAAGAGTAGTTGATAATTGGAATTCGTTAAGCAAGAAGGTAGTTAATGCTAACTCAATCCATAATTTAAAGGACAAGTATGATAAATATCACTAAATACAAGATGGAACCGATCAGGAGATGGGAAGATACGAGCTGGGCTCTTTCACGTCAGCACAATTAGGTATTAAAAACACACACATACACACACACACACACACACACACACACACACACACACACACACACACACACACACACACATATATATATATATATATATATATATATATATATATATATATATATATATATATATATATATATATATATATATATGTGTGTGTGTGTGTGTGTGTGTGTGTGTGTGTGTGTGTGTGTGTGTGTGTGTGTGTGTGTGTGTGTGTGTGTGTGTGTGTGTGTGTGAGTGATTACCTAATTGTGTTTACGGGAAAGAGCCCAAAACTCGTATCTTCCCGTCTCCTGATCGGTTCCACTTTGTACTTAGTGATACTTATCATACCTGTCCTTAAAACTATTGATTGAGATAGCATTAAGTACCTCCTCGCTTAGCCAATTCCAATTATCAACTACTCTTACACTGACAAAGTATTTCCTTACATCCTGCAAAGAAGGTTTCTTACGAAGCTTCAAATTATGACCTCTAGTTCTAGAGCCTGCAATATCAAAATATCGATCCCTATCCACTCTATCATAACCATGAAGGAATTTAGAGACTGTCACCATATCCCCCCTCAATCTTCTAGCTTCGAGTGATGGTAAGTCTAATTCCCTCAGCCTCTCATCATAGCTGATATTACGTATTTCTGGCACCGGTTTCGTGGCATGTCTTTGAACTTTTTTCAAGCTTAGCTATGTGCTTTTTCAAGTGCGGCTTCCAAAAGGGGGCTGCATATTCGAGTTTTGGCCTCACATAGGTTACATAAATATTTCTGAACATTTCCTTGTCCATGTGCCTGAAGGCTACCCTTACATTTGCTAAGGAAGCACATGCTGCTCTTACTAAGCCATTTATATGTATTTCTGGAGACAAATCTGCTAGTATGTTTACTCCTAGATTTCTCTCATTTTATGTCTCTTGAAGTTGTACTCCAGCCACCGAGTAGTCAAGCTTGGGCTTTCTTGCACTTGTACCCATTCTCATTACCTCACATTTTTAAGTATTGAATTTCATTAGCCACTTTTCTGAACACTCGTGCAGATTATTTACATCTTCCTGAAGTTCTCTACCATTATTCTCGTTTCTTTCTTTCTTCACAATCATTGCATCATCTGCAAACATATTCACGAATG
The DNA here is from genome assembly GCA_037179515.1 of Halocaridina rubra. Lineage (NCBI taxonomy): Eukaryota > Metazoa > Arthropoda > Malacostraca > Decapoda > Atyidae > Halocaridina > Halocaridina rubra. The sequence continues at coordinate 102,079 of JAXCGZ010022777.1, read as the reverse complement.
AATTTACAGACTCTGGTAGGTCATTTACATATACAAGGAACCAAAGCGGCCCTAAAACTGAACCCTGTGGAATTCCACTACTAACTCTTCTCCATTTAGACACTGAGTGTCTTACTCTAACCCACTGTTACCTTCCTTCTAAGTAAGTTTTTATCCATTTCAAGACATTTTCACCTTTTCTAGCCATTGCTTGCAGCTTCCTAATAAGTCTCCCATGTGGAACAGTGTCAAACACTTTCTGGAAGTCTAGGAATATGCAATCTGCCCAGTTCTCTCTTTCCTGTAAGATTCAGCTTACCTCATCATAAAATTCTAATAAGTTTGTTACTGTTGAACTATCTTCTCCGAAGCCATGTTGCCTCACTGACAAAAAGTTGAAGGATTCCAAGTGAAGAGAGATATGTTTCCTTAGTAGTTTCTCCATAACTTTACAAACTATACTGGTCAAGGAAACTGCTCTATAGTTCAGAGCCGTATCCCTCCTTCCCTTTTTGAAGATAGGTATCATGTTTGCTTGTTTCCAGCATCTTGGAATCTCCCCTGACTCCAGTGACTTTTTAAATATGATACTTAGTGCCACTGATATTGAGTTTGCGCATTTTTTAAGTACATGAGGGGACATGTCATCAGGACCTGTAGATTTATGAACATCTAACTCCATCAGCGCTTTGCATACCTCTGTGGATGTAAGGTTAATGTTCTCTAATATCGGCCCATGAGCTTCTATCTCTGCAATTTGAGGGGGTGGGGTATTTTCTACTGTAAATACTGACTGAAACTCCTTGTTCAATTCTTTGCAGATCTCTTCATCCGTATCAGTGATGCTTCCATCCTCTCTCTTAAGCCTTAAAACCTGTTCTTTTACTTTCAGTTTTCCTCTGATAAAGCTTTGGACAAGCCTGAGATTTTCTTTAGCCTTCCTGGTGATGCCCCTTTCATAGTCTCTCTCTGCCTCTCTTCTTTTACTTAGGTAGTCATTTCTTGCTCTTTTGTAGGTTTGCCAGGCATTTATGTTTTTTCTCCTCCTATACCTTTTCCAGCAGTTGTCTCTCCACTCCTTAGCTATTTTACACTCATTATCGAACTATTTCTCTTTGGCATGAATTACACCTACTTTGGTGAAAGGTATGCAGCAATCTACTATCTTCCCATATTTCTCACAAAAGATATCATACATTTCTTGTACAGATTTGTTGTAAAATAAAGATTCTCCAGTCAATAACTGCAAAAAGCTCATTCATTTTGATGTAATCGCTTTTCGGATAGTTCCTCCTCATGTCCTCGGTGCCTCTAGTCTCAGGCAGGATATCTTCGATGATATACTCCATGAACAACACACAGTGGTCACTTTCCAATTGGTGGTTCATACTCAATTTTTTCAATAGCCAACACATTATCTGTGAACACTAGATCATGTAGTGATGGCTCCTCCCCACTCCTGGCCCTCGTTGGTTCCATTACATGTTGGTGTAGGAAATTCTCTTGTACGCAATCTAGGAATCTTGCCCCCAATGAGCCCTCACCACTGTGTGGGTCAAGATTTATCCAATCTATCTCTTTATAATTAAATTCTCCCATAATAAAAATACTACATTTTCTCTCCTGTGCCATGTTAACAACTGAGTTTATGACTTCAATAGTACCTATATGACTTTCCTCATAAACTTCTAGCCTATTCTGGTTCCTTGGTGGGTTATATACAACAGTTATTATAATGCTCTCTGACCCAGTATTTTTGCGAGCAACAAAAAATTCCTTGAACCCACTTTCTATAGCCAAGTTTATTTCTTCAACTTGAATCCTTTCACTTATGAGCAGTGCTATCCCTCCACCAGTCCTCTCAGATCTTTCAACCCTTAATATTCTGAAGCCCTTAGGAAAAACTGTGACACTGTTTATGTCCTCACTCAACTTAGTCTCTGTAATTGCTACTATATCTGCCTTACCATTGTGAATCCTATCTTTTAATGCTACTGCCTTACCAGCTAATCCATCAGCATTTGTGTATAACAATCTTAATGAGGCCCCATCCCCTGATCTTCTGTCATTATCTGTGTGTGTGTGTGTGTGTGTGTGTGTGTGTGTGTGTGTGTGTGTGTGTGTGTGTGTGTGAGTGTGTGTGTGTGTTTGTGTGTGTGAGTGCGTGTGTGTGTGTGTGTGTGTATATATGTGTGTGTGTGTGTGTGTGTGGGGGGGGAGAGAGAGAGAGAGAGAGAGAGAGAGAGAGAGAGAGAGAGAGAGAGAGAGAGAGAGAGAGAGAGAGAGAGAGAGAGAGAGAGAGAGAGAGAGAGAGAGAGAGAGAGAGAGAGAGAGTTAATTGATATGAAGGTATGGAGTGAATCTTTTGTTAGCTTTGAGCTAATGGCATTACATGTCTCTACCGGAAATGTGGCTTTTAAAATATGAACTGAATATGAATACACGAATCATATATATTTTGAGTCTTTGATACAGACTCTCTTTTATTCCCTTATTTATATATTTATATACTAGCACTAAGAGGAATGGGATTTTGCCCTCTGGAATTCATATTGGAGGGAAACTTGCATAATGTTCCCATCTTGGCGTATTTGCTAAAGCCCACTGATAGAAGATAGATATGCTTTAACTTTCAGTCTAATCATTAATTCATATTATTTTTTTTAATTGTTTCCCAACTTAATACCAGTCATTGATATGAGGTGGAATTTTTATGTACTGTCTGGGGTCATATTCGTCATGTGGTGATAGAATATGTATCTGTTTGGAAATACTACAGCTAAAGTCTAGGATTATATGTAAATATATTAGGATTCCTTTTAACCTTTTGTGGTGTAGTGGTAGCGCCTTGACTTAGTAATCATAAGTCCTAGGTTCGAGTCCCGGTCGGGGTAAAAAAAGGATTCATGTTTTCACATATGTAATGTGCTTATTTGGTAATTTCATTACCCGAATGAGATTGGGATTTGAATTAAATGCTAAAATGAAGCCTCAAGTGAGGTTGGGGAATCTGTAATATGAACATAGTGGCATTCAGTTAGAATGCGTTCATTCCTAAGTGTCGCAGATATAAGCTATAATGTTGGATTCCTTTTAACCTTCTGTGGTGTAGTGGTAGCGCCTTGACTTAGTAATCATAAGTCCTAGGTTCGAGTCCCGGTCGGGGTAAAACAAAAATGTTTCATGTTTTCACATATGTAATGTGCTTATTTGGTAATTTCATTGCCCGAATGAGATTGGAATTTGAATGAAATGCTAAAATGAAGCCACGAGTGAGGTTGGGGAATCTGTAATATGAACATAGTGGCATTCAGTTAGAATGCGTTCATTCCTAAGTGTCGCAGATATAAGCTATAAGGTTGGATTCCTTTTAACCTTCTGTGGTGTAGTGGTAGTGCCATGACTTAGTAATTATAAGTCGTAGGTTTGAGTCCCGGTCGGGGTAAAAAAATGATTCATGTTTTCACATATGTAATGTGCTTATTTGGTAATTTCATTGCCCGAATAAGATTGGGATTTGAATTAAATGCTAAAATGAAGCCACGAGTGAGGTTGGGAAATATGTAATATGAACATAGTGGCATTCAGTTAGAATGCGTTCATTCCTAAGTATAGCAGATATAAGCTATAAGGTTGGATTCCTTTTATCCTTCTGTGGTGTAGTGGTAGCGCCTTGAATTAGTAATCATAAGCCCTAGGTTCGAGTCCCGGTCAGGGTAAAAAAATTATTCATGTTTTCACATATGTAATGTGCTTATCTTGGTAATTTCATTGCCCGAATGAGATTGGGGTTTGAATTAAATACTAAAATGAAGCCTTGAGTGAGGTTGGGGAATCTGTAATATGAACATAGTGGCATTCAGTTAGAATGCGTTCATTCCTAAGTATAGCAGATTAAGCTATAAGGTTGGATTCCTTTTAACCTTCTGTGGTGTAGTGGTAGCGCCTTGACTTTGTAATCATAAGTCCTAGGTTCCAGTCCCGGTCGGGTTAAAAAATTGATTCATCTTTTCACATATGTAATGTGCTTATTTGGTAATTTCATTGCCCGAATGAGATTGGGATTTGAATTAAATAATAAAATGAAGCCACGAGTGAGGTTGGGGAATCTGTAATATGAACATAGTGGCATTCAGTTAGAGTGCGTTCATTCCTAAGTATAGCAGATATAAGCTATAAGGTTGGATTCCTTTTAACATTCTGTGGTGTAGTGGTAGCGCCTTGACTTAGTAATCATAAGTCCTAGGTTCGAGTCCAGGTCGGGGTAAAAAAATGATTCATGTTTTCACATATGTAATGTGCTTATTTGGTAATTTAATTGCCCGAATTAGATTGGGACTATGAGTTAAATGCTAAAATGAAGCCACGAGTGAGGTTGGGGAATCTGTAATATGAACACAGTGGCATTCAGTTAGAATGCGTTCATTCCTAAGTATAGCAGATATAAGCTATAAGGTTGGATTGCTTTTAACCTTCTGTGGTGTAGTGGTAGCGCCTTGACTTAGTAATCATAAGTCCTAGGTTCGAGTCCCGGTCGGGGTAAAAAAATGATTCATGTTTTCACATATGTAATGGGCTTATTCGTAATTTCATTGCCTGAATGAGATTGGGATTTGAATTAAATGCTAAAATGAAGCCACGAGTGAGGTTAGGGAATCTGTAATATGAACATATTGGCATTCAGTTAGAATGCGTTCATTCCTAAGTATAGCAGATATTAGCTATAAGGTTGGATTGCTTTCACATATGAATGTTTTCACATATGTAATGTGCTTATTTGGTAATTTCATTGCCCGAATGAGATTGGGATTTGAATTAAATGCTAAAATGAAGCCACAAGTGAGGTTGGGGAATCTGTAATATGAACATAGTGGCATTCAGTTAGAATGCGTTCATTCCTAAGTATAGCAGATATAAGCTATAAGGTTGGATTCCTTTTAACCTTCTGTGGTGTAGTGGTAGCGCCTTGACTTAGGAATCATAAGTCCTAGGTTCGAGTCCCGGTCGGGGTAAAAAAATGATTCATGTTTTCACATATGTAATGTGCTTGCTTGGTTATTTCATGGCCTGAATGAGATTGGGACTTGAATTAAATGCTATAATGAAGCCACGTGTGAGGTTGGGGAATCTGTAATATGAACATAGTGGCATTCAGTTAGAATGCGTTCATTCCTAAGTATAGCAGATATAAGCTATAAGGTTGGATTCCTTTTAACCTTCTGTGGTGTAGTGGTAGCGCCTTGACTTAGTAATCATAAGTCCTAGGTTCGAGTCCCGGTCGGGGTAAAAAAATTATTCATGTTTTCACATATGTAATGTGCTTGCTTGGTTATTTCATGGCCCGAATGAGATTGGGGCTTGAATTAAATGCTATAATGAAGCCTCGAGTGAGGTTGGGGAATCTGTAATATGAACATAGTGGCATTCAGTTAGAATGCGTCCATTCCTAAGTATAGCAGATATAAGCTATAAGGTTGGATTCCTTTTAACCTTCTGTGGTGTAGTGGTAGCGCCTTGACTTTGTAATCATAAGTCCTAGGTTCGAGTCCCGGTCGGGGTAAAAAAATGATTCATGTTTTCACATATGTAATGTGCTTGCTTGGTTATTTCATGGCCCGAATGAGATTGGGACTTGAATTAAATGCTATAATGAAGCCACGAGTGAGGTTGGGGAATCTGTAATATGAACATAGTGGCATTCAGTTAGAGTGCGTTCATTCCTAAGTATAGCAGATATAAGCTATAAGGTTGGATTCCTTTTAACCTTCTGTGGTGTAGTGGTAGCGCCTTGACTTAGTAATCATAAGTCCTAGGTTCGAGTCCCGGTCGGGGTAAAAAAATGATTCATGTTTTCACATATGTAATGTGCTTATTTGGTAATTTCATTGCCCGTATTAGATTGGGATATGAGTTAAATGCTAAAATGAAGCCACGAGTGAGGTTGGGGAATCTGTAATATGAACACAGTGGCATTCAGTTAGAATGCGTTCATTCCTAAGTATAGCAGATATAAGCTATAAGGTTGGATTGCTTTTAACCTTCTGTGGTGTAGTGGTAGCACCTTGACTTAGTAATCATAAGTCCTAGGTATATCGGTCGGGGTAAAGAAATGATTCATGTTTTCACATATATAATGGGCTTATTTCGTATTTTCATTGCCTGAATGAGATTGGGATTTGAATTAAATGCTAAAATGAAGCCACGAGTGAGGTTAGGGAATCTGTAATATGAACATAGTGGCATTCAGTTAGAATGCGTTCATTCCTAAGTATAGCAGATATAAGCTATAAGGTTGGATTGCTTTCACATATGAATGTTTTCACATATGTAATGTGCTTATTTGGTAATTTCATTGCCCGAATGAGATTGGGATTTGAATTAAATGCTAAAATGAAGCCACGAGTGAGGTTGGGGAATCTGTAATATGAACATAGTGGCATTCAGTTAGAATGCGTTCATTCCTAAGTATAGCAGATATAAGCTATAAGGTTGGATTGCTTTTAACCTTCTGTGGTGTAGTGGTAGCGCCTTGACTTAGGAATCATAAGTCCCAGGTTCGAGTCCCGGTCGGGGTAAAAATATGATTCATGTTTTCACCACATATGTAATGTGCTTATTTGGTAATTTCATTGCCCGAATGAGATTGGGATTTGAATTAAATGCTAAAATGAAGCTACCAGTGAGGTTGGGGAATCTGAAATATGAACATAGTGGCATTCAGTTAGAATGCGTTCATTCCTAAGTATAGCAGATATAAGCTATAAGGTTGGATTCCTTTTAACCTTCTGTGGTGTAGTGGTAGCGCCTTGACTTAGGAATCATAAGTCCCAGGTTCGAGTCCCGGTCGGGGTAAAAATATGATTCATGTTTTCACATATGTAATGTGCTTATTTGGTAATTTCATTGCCCGAATGAGATTGGGATTTGAATTAAATGCTAAAATGAAGCCACCAGTGAGGTTGGGGAATCTGTAAGGTGAACATAGTGGCGTTCAGTTAGAATGCGTTCATTCCTAAGTATAGCAGATATAAGCTATAAGGTTGGATTCCTTTTAACCTTCTGTGGTGTAGTGGTAGCGCCTTGACTTAGTAATCATAAGTCCTAGGTTCGAGTCCCGGTCAGGGTAAAAAAAAATTATTCATGTTTTCACATGTGTAATGTGCTTATTTGGTAATTTCATTGCCCAAATGAGATTGGGATTTGAATTAAATGCTAAAATGAAGCCACGAGTGAGGTTGGGGAATCTGTAATATGAACATAGTGGCATTCAGTTAGAATTCGTTCATTCCTAAGTATAGCAGATATAAGCTATAAGGTTGGATTCCTTTTAACCTTCTGTGGTGTAGTGGTAGCGCCTTGACTTAGTAATCATAAGTCCTATGTTTGAGTCCCGGTCGGGGTAAAAAAAAATGATTCATGTTTTCACATATGTAATGTGCTTATTTGGTAATTTCATTGCCCAAATGAGATTGGGATTTGAATTAAATGCTAAAATGAAGCCACGAGTGAGGTTGGGGAATCTGTAATATGAACATAGTGGCATTCAGTTAGAATGAGTTCATTCCTAAGTATAGCAGATATAAGCTATAAGGTTGGATTCCTTTTAACCTTCTGTGGTGTAGTGGTAGCGCCTTGACTTAGTAATCATAAGTCCTAGGTTAGAGTCCCGGTCGGGGTAAAAAAAAAATGAATCATGTTTTCACATATGTAATGTGCTTATTTGGTAATTTCATTGCCCGAATGAGATTGGGATTTAAATTAAATGCTAAAATGAAGCCACGAGTGAGGTTGGGGAATCTGTAATATGAACATAGTGGCATTCAGTTAGAATGCGTTCATTCCTAAGTATAGCAGATATAAGCTATAAGGTTGGATTCCTTTTAACCTTCTGTAGTGTAGTGGTAGTGCCTTGACTTTGTAATCATAAGTCCTAGGTTCGAGTCCCGGTCGGGGTAAAAAAAAAAACGATTCATGTTTTCACATATGTAATGTGCTTATTTGGTAATTTCATTGCCAGAATGAGATTGGAATTTAAATTAAATGCTAAAATGAAGCCACGAGTGAGGTTGGGGAATCTGTAATATGAACATAGTGGCATTCAGTTTGAATGCGTTCATTCCTAAGTATCGCAGATATAAGCTATAAGGTTGGATTGCTTTTAACCTTCTGTGGTGTAGTGGTAGCGCCTTGACTTAGTAATCATAAGTTCTAGGTTTGATTCCCGGTTGGGGTAAAAAAAAATGATTCATGTTTTCACATATGTAATGTGCTTATTTGGTAATTTCATTGCCCGAACAAGATTGGGATTTGAATTAAATGCTAAAATGAAGCCACGAGTGAGGTTGGGGAATCTGTAATATGAACATAGTGGCATTCAGTTAGAATGCGTTCATTCCTAAGTATAGCAGATTAAGCTATAAGGTTGGATTCCTTTTAACCTTCTGTGGTGTAGTGGTAGCGCCTTGACTTAGTAATCATAAGTCGTAGGTTCGAGTCCCGGTCGGGGTAAAAAAATGATTCATGTTTTCACATATGTAATGTGCCTATTTGGTTATTTCATTGCCCGAATGAGATTGGGATTTGAATTAAATACTAAAATGAAGACACGAGTGAGGTTGGGAAATCTGTAATATGAACATAGTGGCATTCAGTTATAGTGCGTTCATTCCTAAGTATAGCAGATATAAGCTATAAGGTTGGAATGCTTTTAACATTCTGTGGTGTAGTGGTAGCGCCTTGACTTAGTAATCATAAGTCCTAGGTTTGAGTCCCGGTCGGGGTAAAAAAATGATTCAAGTTTTCACATATATAATGTGCTTATTTGGTAATTTCATTGCCCGAATGAGATTGGGATATGAATTAAATGCTAAAATGAAGCTTCAAGTGAGGTTGGGGAATCTGTAATATGAACATAGTGGCATTCAGTTAGAATGAGTTCATTCCTAAGTATAGCAGATATAAGCTATAAGGTTGGATTCCTTTTAACCTTCTGTGGTGTAGTGGTAGCGCCTTGACTTAATAATCATAATTCTTAGGTTCGAGTCCCCGTCGGGGTAAAAAAAATTATTCATGTTTTCACATATGTAATGTGCCTGTTTGGTAATTTCATTGCCCGAATGAGATTGGGATTTGAATTAAATGCTAAAATGAAGCCACGAGTGAGTTTGGGGATCTGTAATATGAACATAGTGGCATTCAGTTAGAATTAGTTCATTCCTAAGTATAGCAAATATAAGCTATAAGGTTGGATTCCTTTTAACCTTCTGTGGTGTAGTGGTAGCGCCTTGACTTAATAATCATAAGTCCTAGGTTCGAGTCCCGGTCGGGGTAAAAAAAATGATTCATGTTTTCACATATGTAATGTGCCTATTTGGTAATTTCATTGCCCGAATGATATTAGGATTTGAATTAAATGCTAAAATGAAGCCACGAGTGAGGTTGGGGAATCTGTAATATGAACATAGTGGCATTCAGTTAGAATGCGTTCATTCCTAAGTATAGCAGATATAAGCTATAAGGTTGAATTCCTGTTAACCTTCTGTGGTATAGTGGTAGCACCTTGACTTAGTAATCATAAGTCCTAGGTTCGAGTCCCGGTCGGGGTAAAAAAAATGATTCATGTTTTCACATATGTAATGTGCTTATTTGGTAATTTCATTGCCCGAATGAGATTGGTATTTGAATTAAATGCTAAAATGAAGCAACGAGTGAGGTTGGGGAATCTGTAATATGAACATAGTGGCATTCAGTTAGAATGCGTTCATTCCTAAGTATAGCAGATATAAGCTTTAAGGTTGGATTGCTTTTAACCTTCTGTGGTGTAGTGGTAGCGCCTTGACTTAGTAATCATAAGTCCTAGGTTCGAGTCCCGGTCGGGGTAAAAAAATGACTCATGTTTTCACATATGTAATGTGCTTATTTGGTAATTTCATTGCTCTAATGAGATTGGGATTTGAATTAAATGCTAAAATGAAGCCACGAGCGAGGTTGGGGAATCTGTAAGGTGAACATATTGGCATTCAGTTAGAATGCGTTCATTCCTAAGTATAGCAGATATAAGGTATAAGGTTGGATTGCTTTTAACCTTCTGTGGTGTAGTGGTAGCACCTTGACTTAGTAATCATAAGTCCTAGGTTTGAGTCCCGGTCAGGGTAAAAAAAAATGATTCATGTTTTCACATATGTAATGTGCTTATTTGGTAATTTCATTGCCCGAATGAGATTGGGATATGAATTAAATGCTAATATGAAGCCACGAGTGAGGTTGGGGAATCTGTAATATGAACATAGTGGCATTCAGTTAGAATGAGTTCGTTCCTAAGTATAGCAGATATAAGCTATAAGGTTGGATTCCTTTTAACCTTCTGTGGTGTAGTGGTAGCGCCTTGACTTAGTAATCATAAGTCCTAGGTTCGAGTCTCGGTCGTTGTAAAAAAAAAATTATTCATGTTTTCACATATGTAATGGGCTTATTTGGTAATTTCATTGCCCGAATGAGATTGGGATTTGAATTAAATGCTAAAATGAAGCCACGAGTGAGGTTGGGGAATCTGTAATATGAACATAGTGGCATTCAGTTAGAATGCGTTCATTTCTAAGTATAGCAGATATAAGCTATAAGGTTGGATTCCTTTTAACCTTCTGTGGTGTAGTGGTAGCGCCTTGACTTAATAATCATAAGTCCTAGGTTCGAGTCCCGGTCGGGGTAAAAAAAATGAATCATGTTTTCACATAGGTAATGTGCCTATTTTGTAATTTCATTGCCTGAATGAGATTGGGATTTGAATTAAATGCTAAAATGAAGCCACGAGTGAGGTTGGGGAATCTGTAAGGTGAACATATTGGCATTCAGTTAGAATGCGTTCATTCCTAGGTATAGCAGATATAAGCTATAAGGTTGGATTGCTTTTAACCTTCTGTGGTGTAGTGGTAGCGCCTTGACTTAGTAATCATAAGTCCTAGTTTCGAGTCCCGATCAGGGTAAAAAAAAAGATTCATGTTTTCACATATGTAATGTGCTTATTTGGTAATTTCATTGCCCGAATGAGATTGGGATTTGAATTAAATGCTAAAATGAAGCCACGAGTGAGGTTGGGGAATCTGTAATATGAACATAGTGGCATTCAGTTAGAATGAGTTCATTCCTAAATGTAGCAGATATAAGCTATAAGGTTGGACTCCTTTTAACCTTCTGTGGTGTAGTGGTAGCGCCTTGACTTAGTAATCATAAGTCCTAGTTTCGAGTCCCGGTCGGGGTAAAAAAAAAATGATTCATGTTTTCACATATGTAATGTGCTTATTTGGTAATTTCATTGCCCAAATGAGATTGGGATTTGAATTAAATGCTAAAATGAAGCCACGAGTGAGGTTGGGGAATCTGTAATATGAACATAGTGGCATTCAGTTAGAATGAGTTCATTCCTAAGTATAGCAGATATAAGCTATAAGGTTGGATTCCTTTTAACCTTCTGTGGTGTAGTGGTAGCGCCTTGACTTAGTAATCATAAGTCCTAGGTTCGAGTCCCGGTCGGGGTAAAAAAAAAATGAATCATGTTTTCACATATGTAATGTGCTTATTTGGTAATTTCATTGCTGAATGAGATTGGGATTTGAATTAAATGCTGAAATGAAGCCATGAGTGAGGTTGGGGAATCTGTAATATGAACATAGTGGCATTCAGTTAGAATGCGTTCATTCCTAAGTATAGCAGATATAAGCTATAAGGTTGGACTCCTTTTAACCTTCTATAGTGTAGTGGTAGTGCCTTGACTTAGTAATCATAAGTCCTTGGTTCGAGTCCCGGTCAGGGTAAAAAAAAAGATTCATGTTTTCGCATATGTAATGTGCTTATTTGGTAATTTCATTGCCCGAATGAGATTGGGATTTGAATTAAATGCTAAAATGAAGCCACGAGTGAGGTTGGGGAATCTGTAATATGAACATAGTGGCATTCAGTTAGAATGAGTTCATTCCTAAATGTAGCAGATATAAGCTATAAGGTTGGACTCCTTTTAACCTTCTGTGGTGTAGTGGTAGCGCCTTGACTTAGTAATCATAAGTCCTAGGTTCGAGTCCCGGTCGGGGTAAAAAAAAAATGATTCATGTTTTCACATATGTAATGTGCTTATTTGGTAATTTCATTGCCCAAATGAGATTGGGATTTGAATAAGTGCTAAAATGAAGCCACGAGTGAGGTTGGGGAATCTTTAATATGAACATAGTGGCATTCAGTTAGAATGCGTTCATTCCTAAGTATAGCAGATATAAGCTATAAGGTTGGATTCCTTTTAACCTTCTGTGGTGTAGTGGTAGCGCCTTGACTTAGTAATCATAAGTCCTAGGTTCGAATCCCGGTCGGGGTAAAAAAAAAACGATTCATGTTTTCACATATGTAATGTGCTTATTTGGTAATTTCATTGCCCGAATGAGATTGGAATTTAAATTAAATGCTAAAATGATGCCACGAGTGAGGTTGGGGAATCTGTAATATGAACCTAGTGGCATTCAGTTAGAATGCGTTCATTCCTAAGTATCGCAGATATAAGCTATAAGGTTGGATTCCTTTTAACCTTCTGTGGTGTAGTGGTAGTGCCTTGACTTAGTAATCATAAGTCCTAGGTTTGAGTCCCGGTCGGGTTAAAAAAAAATGATTCATTTTTTCACATATGTAATGTGCTTATTTGGTAATTTCATTGCCCGAACAAGATTGGGATTTGAATTAAATGCTAAAATGAAGCCACGAGTGAGGTTGGGAAATCTGTAATATGAACATAGGGGCATTCAGTTAGAATGCATTCATTCCTAAGTATAGCATATTAAGCTATAAGATTGGGTTCCTTTTAACCTTCTGTGGTGTAGTGGTAGCGCCTTGACTTAGTAATCATAAGTCCTAGGTTCGAGTCCCGGTCGGGGTAAAAAAATGATTCATGTTTTCACATATGTAATGTGCCTATTTGGTTATTTCATTGCCCGAATGAGATTGGGATTTGAATTAAATACTAAAATGAAGCCACGAGTGAGGTTGGGGAATCTGTAATATGAACATAATGGCATTCAGTTAGAGTGCGTTCATTCCTAAGTATAGCAGATATAAGCTATAAGGTTGGAATGCTTTTAACATTCTGTGGTGTAGTGGTAGCGCCTTGACTTAGTAATCATAAGTCCTAGGTTCGAGTCCCGGTCGGGGTAAAAAAATTATTCATGTTTTCACATATGTAATGTGCTTATTTGGTAATTTCATTGCCCGAATGAGATTGGGATATGAATTAAATGCTAAAATGAAGCCTCAAGTGAGGCTGGGGAATCTGTAATATGAACATAGTGGCATTCAGTTAGAATGAGTTCATTCCTAAGTATAGCAGATATAAGCTATAAGGTTGGATTCCTTTTAACCTTCTGTGGTGTAGTGGTAGCGCCTTGACTTAATAATCATAAGTCTTAGGTTCGAGTCCCGGTCGGGGTAAAAAAAATGATTCATGTTTTCACATATGTAATGTGCCTGTTTGGTAATTTCATTGCCCGAATGAGATTGGGATTTGAATTAAATGCTAAAATGAAGCCACGAGTGAGGTTGGGGAATCTGTAATATGAACATAGTGGCATTCAGTTAGAATGAGTTCATTCCTAAGTATAGCAGATATAAGCTATAAGGTTGCATTCCTTTTAACCTTCTGTGGTGTAGTGGTAGCGACTTGACTTAGTATTCATAAGTCCTAGGTTCGAGTCCCGGTCGTTGTAAAAAAAAAATGATTCATGTTTTCACATATGTAATGTGCCTATTTGGTAATTTCATTGCCCGAATGAGATTGGGATTTGAATTAAATGCTAAAATGAAGCAACGAGTGAGGTTGGGGAATCTGTAATATGAACATAGTGTCATTCAGTTAGAATGCGTTCATTCCTAAGTATAGCAGATATAAGCTATAAGGTTGGATTGCTTTTAACCTTCTGTGGTGTAGTGGTAGCACCTTGACTTAGTAATCATAAGTCCTAGGTTCGAGTCCCGGTCGGGGTAAAAAAATGATTCATGTTTTCACATATGTAATGTGCTTATTTGGTAATTTCATTGCCCGAATGAGATTGGGATTTGAATTAAATGCTAAAATAAAGCCACGAGTGAGGTTGGGGAATCTGTAATATGAACATAGTGGCATTCAGTTAGAATGCGTTCATTCCTAAGTATAGCAGATATAAGCTATAAGGTTGGATTGCTTTTAACCTTCTGTGGTGTAGTGGTAGTGCCTTGACTTAGGTATCATAAGTCCCAGGTTCGAGTCCCGGTCGGGGTAAAAATATGATTCATGTTTTCACATATGTAATGTGCTTATTTGGTAATTTCATTGCCCGAATGAGATTGGGATTTGAATTAAATGCTAAAATGAAGCCACGAGTGAGGTTAGGGAATCTGTAAGGTGAACATAGTGGCATTCAGTTAGAATGCGTTCATTCCTAAGTATAGCAGATATAAGCTATAAGGTTGGATTCCTTTTAACCTTCTGTGGTGTAGTGGTAGCGCCTTGACTTAGTAATCATAAGTCCTAGGTTCGAGTCCTGGTCAGGGTAAAAAAAAATGATTCATGTTTTCACATATGTAATGTGCTTGTTTGGTAATTTCATTGCCCAAATGAGATTGGGATTTGAATTAAATGCTAAAATGAAGCCACGAGGGAGGTTGGGGAATCTGTAATATGAACATAGTGGCATTCAGTTAGAATGCGTTCATTCCTAAGTATAGCAGATATAAGCTATAAGGTTGGATTCCTTTTAACCTTCTGTGGTGTAGTGGTAGCGCCTTGACTTAGTAATCATAAGTCCTAGGTTCGAATCCCGGTCGGGTTAAAAAAATGATTCATGTTTTCACATATGTAATGTGCTTATTTGGTAATTTCATTGCCCGAATGAGATTGGGATTTGAATTAAATGCTAAAATGAAGCCACGAGTGAGGTTGGGGAATCTGTAATATGAACATAGTGGCATTCAGTTAGAATGCGTTCATTCCTAAGTATAGCAGATATAAGCTATAAGGTTGGATTCCTTTTAACCTTCTGTGGTGTAATGGTAGCGCCTTGACTTAGTAATCATAAGTCCTAGGTTCGAGTCCCGGTCGGGGTAAAAAAAAAACGATTCATGTTTTCACATATGTAATGTGCTTATTTGGTAATTTCATTGCCCGAATGAGATTGGAAATTAAATTAAATGCTAATATGAAGCCACGAGTGAGGTTGGGGAATCTGTAATATGAACATAGTGGCATTCAGTTAGAATGCGTTCATTCCTAAGTATCGCAGATATAGGCTATAAGGTTGGATTCCTTTTAACCTTCTGTGGTGTAGTGGTAGCGCCTTGACTTAGTAATCATAAGTCCTAGGTTTGAGTCCCGGTCGGGGTAAAAAAAAATGATTCATGTTTTCACATATGTAATGTGCTTATTTGGTAATTTCATTGCCCAAACAAGATTGGGATTTGAATTAAATGCTAAAATGAAGCCACGAGTGAGGTTGGGAAATCTGTAATATGAACATAGTGGCATTCAGTTAGAATGCGTTCATTCCTAAGTATAGCAGATTAAGCTATAAGGTTGGATTCCTTTTAACCTTCTGTGGTGTAGTGGTAGCGCCTTGACTTAGTAATCATAAGTCCTAGGTTCGAGTCCCGGTCGGGATAAAAAAATGATTCATGTTTTCACATATGTAATGTGCCTATTTGGTTATTTCATTGCCCGAATGAGATTGGGATTTGAATTAAATACTAAAATGAAGACACGAGTGAGGTTGGGGAATCTGTAATATGAACATAGTGGCATTCAGTTAGAGTGCGTTCATTCCTAAGTATAGCAGATATAAGCTATAAGGTTGGAATGCTTTTAACATTCTGTGGTGTAGTGGTAGCGCCTTGACTTAGTAATCATAAGTCCTAGGTTCGAGTCCCAGTCGGGGTAAAAAAATGATTCATGTTTTCACATATGTAATGTGCTTATTTGGTAATTTCATTGCCCGAATGAGATTGGGATATGAATTAAATGCTAAAATGAAGCCTCAAGTGAGGTTGGGGAATCTGTAATATGAACATAGTGGCATTCAGTTAGAATGCATTCATTCCTAAGTATAGCAGATATAATCTATAAGGTTGGATTCCTTTTAACCTTCTGTGGTGTAGTGTAGCGCCTTGACTTAATAATCATAAGTCTTAGGTTCGAGTCCCGGTCGGGGTAAAAAAAATGATTCATGTTTTCACATATGTAATGTGCCTGTTTGGTAATTTCATTGCCCGAATGAGATTGGGATTTGAATTAAATGCTAAAATGAAGCCACGAGTGAGGTTGGGGAATCTGTAATATGAACATAGTGGCATTCAGTTAGAATGCGTTCATTCCTAAGTATAGCAGATATAAGTTATAAGGTTGGATTCCTTTTAACCTTCTGTGGTGTAGTGGTAGCGACTTGACTTAGTATTCATAAGTCCTAGGTTCGAGTCCCGGTCGTTGTAAAAAAAAAATGATTCATGTTTTCACATATTTAATGGGCTTATTTGGTAACTTCCTTGCCCGAATGAGATTGGGATTTGAATTAAATGCTAAAATGAAGCCACGAGTGAGGTTGGGGAATCTGTAATATGAACATAGTGGCATTCAGTTAGAATTCGTTCATTCCTAAGTATAGCAGATATAAGCTATAAGGTTGGATTCCTTTTAACCTTCTGTGGTGTAGTGGTAGCGCCTTGACTTAGTAATCATAAGTCCTAGGTTCGAGTCCCGGTTGGGGTAAAAAAAATGATTCATGTTTTCACATATGTAATGTGCCTATTTGGTAATTTCATTGCCCGAATGATATTAGGATTTGAATTAAATGCTAAAATGAAGCCACGAGTGAGGTTGGGGAATCTGTAATATGAACATAGTGGCATTCAGTTAGAATGCGTTCATTCCTAAGTATAGCAGATATAAGCAATAAGGTTGGATTGCTTTTAATCTTCTGTGGTGTAGTGGTAGCGCCATGACTTAGTAATCATAAGTCCTAGGTTCGAGTCCCGGTCGGGGTAAAAAAATGATTCATGTTTTCACATATGTAATGTGCTTATTTGGTAATTTCATTGCCCGAATGAGATTGGGATTTGAATTAAATGCTAAAATGAAGCCACGAGTGAGGTTGGGGAATCTGTAAGGTGAACATATTGGCATTCAGTTAGAATGCGTTCATTCCTAAGTATAGCAGATATAAGCTATAAGGTTGGATTGCTTTTAACCTTCTGTGGTGTAGTGGTAGTGCCTTGACTTAGTAATCATAAGTCCTAGGTTTGAGTCCCGGTCAGGGTAAAAAAATATGATTCATGTTTTCACATATGTAATGTGCTTATTTGGTAATTTCATTGCCCGAATGAGATTGGGATATGAATTAAATGCTAAAATGAAGCCACGAGTGAGGTTGGGGAATCTGTAATATGAACATAGTGGCATTCAGTTAGAATGAGTTCGTTCCTAATATAGCAGATATAAGCTATAAGGTTGGATTCCTTTTAACCTTCTGTGGTGTAGTGGTAGCGCCTTGACTTAGTAATCATAATTCCTAGGTTCGAGTCCCGGTCGTTGTAAAAAAAAAATTATTCATGTTTTCACATATGTAATGGGCTTATTTGGTAATTTCATTTCCCGAATGAGATTGGGATTTGAATTAAATGCTAAAATGAAGCCACGAGTGAGGTTGGGGAATCTGTAATATGAACATAGTGGCATTCAGTTAGAATGCGTTCATTCCTAAGTATAGCAGATATAAGCTTTAAGGTTGGATTCCTTTTAACCTTCTGTGGTGTAGTGGTAGCGCCTTGACATAATAATCATAAGTCCTAGGTTCGAGTCCCGGTCGGGGTAAAAAAAATGATTCATGTTTTCACATATGTAATGTGCCTATTTGGTAATTTCATTGCCCGAATGAGATTGGGATTTGAATTAAATGCTAAAATGAAACAACGAGTGAGGTTGGGGAATCTGTAATATGAACATAGTGGCATTCAGTTAGAATGCGTTCATTCCTAAGTATAGCAGATATAAGCTATAAGGTTGGATTCCTGTTAACCTTCTGTGGTGTAGTGGTAGCGCCTTGACTTAGTAATCATATGTCCTAGGTTCGAGTCCCTGTCGGGGTAAAAAAAATTATTCATGTTTTCACATATGTAATGTGCTTATTTGGTAATTTCATTGCCGAATGAGATTGGGATTTGAATTAAATGCTAAAATGAAGCCACGAGTGAGGTTGGGGAATCTGTAATATGAACATAGTGGCATTCAGTTAGAATGAGTTCATTCCTAAATGTAGCAGATATAAGCTGTAAGGTTGGACTCCTTTTAACCTTCTGTGGTGTAGTGGTAGCGCTTTGACTTAGTAATCATAAGTCCTAGGTTCGAGTCCCGGTCGGGGTAAAAAAAAAATTATTCATGTTTTCACATATGTAATGTGCTTATTTGGTAATTTCATTGCCTGAATGAGATTGGGATTTGAAGTAAATGCTAAAATGAAGCCACAAGTGAGGTTGGGGAATCTGTAATATGAACATAGTGGCATTCAGTTAGAATGCGTTCATTCCTAAGTATAACAGATATCAGCTATAACGTTGGATTCCTTTTAACCTTTTGTGGTGTAGTGGTAGTGCCTTGACTTGGTAATCATAAGTCCTAGGTTCGAGTTCCGGTCGGGGTAAAAAAATGATTCATGTTTTCACATATGTAATGTGCTTATTTGGTAATTTCATTGCCCGAATGAGATTGGGATTTGAATTAAATGCTAAAATGAAGCCACGAGTGAGGTTGGGGAATCTGTAATATGAACATAGTGGCATACAGTTAGAATGCGTTCATTCCTAAGTATAGCAGATATAAGCTATAAGGTTGGATTCCTTTTAACCTTCTGTGGTGTAGTGGTAGCGCCTTGACTTAGTAATCATAAGTCCTAGGTTTGAGTGCTGGTCGGGGTAAAAAATATGATTCATGTTTTCACGTATGTAATGTGCTTATTTGGTAATTTCATTGCCCGAATGAGATTGGGATTTGAATTAAATGCTAAAAGAAGCCACGAGTGAGGTTGGGGAATCTGTAATATGAACATAGTGGCAATCAGTTAGAATGAGTTCATTCCTAAGTATAGCAGATATAAGCTATAAGGTTGGATTCCTTTTAACCTTCTGTGGTGTAGTGGTAGCGCTTTGACTTAGTAATCATAAGTCCTAGGTTCGAGTCCCCGTCGGGGTAAAAAAATGATTCATGTTTTCACATATGTAATGTGCTTATTTGGTAATTTCATTGCCCGAATGAGATTGGGATTTGAATTAAATGCTAAAATGAAGCCACGAGTTAGTTTGGCGAATCTGTGATATGAACATAGTGGCATACAGTTAGAATGCATTCATTCCTAAGTATAGCAGATATAAGCTATAAGGTTGGATCCTTTTAACCTTCTGTGGTGTAGTGGTAGCGCCCTGACTTAGTAATCATAATTCCTAGGTTCGAGTCCCGGTCGGGGTAAAAAAAATGATTCATGTTTTCACATATGTAATGTGCTTATTTGGTAATTTCATTGCCCGAATGAGATTGGGATTTTAATTAAATGCTAAAATGAAGCCTCGAGTGAGGTTGGGGAATCTGTAATATGAACATAGTGGCATTCAGTTAGAATGCATTCATTCCTAAGTATAGCAGATATAAGCTATAAGGTTGGATTCCTTTTAACCTTCTGTGGTGTAGTGGTCGCGCCTTGACTTAGTAATCATAAGTCCTAGGTTCGAGTCCCGGTCGGGGTAAAAAAATGACTCATGTTTTCACATATGTAATGTTCTTATTTGGTAATTTCATTGCCCGAATGAGATTGGGATTTGAATTAAATGCTAAAATGAAGCCACGAGTGAGGTTGGGGAATATGTAATATGAACATAGTGGCATTCAGTTAGAATGCGTTCATTCCTAAGTATAGCAGATATAAGCTATAAGGTTGGATTCCTTTTAACCTTCTGTGGTGTAGTGGTAGCGCCTTGACTTAGTAATCATAAGTCCTAAGTTCGAGTCCCCGTCGGGGTAAAAAAAATGATTCATATATATATATATATATATATATATATATATATATATATATATATATATATATATATATATATATATATATATATATATATATATATATATATATATATACACACACACACCTAGATCTCAGAATAATGCAAAGATAGGTTCTTAGAAGTGTTGGGTAAATGGAAAATCTCTTGAAAAATCAAGTCATTTTCCATAGGAAACATTGTTAAAGGGCATAGATACGTTCTAAGCCTTACATAGACACACTATGCCAAAGATATAAGATAAGTTAAAACATTTTATAAGTACATAGCAAAGCAGAGAACCTTGTATCTATTTTTAAGGCTATACAAAAGATATTCACATTTACTGTAAAGCAAGAATTTAACATACTGTACTGTACTCTATTATGCTGTGGGCAACAGGCATGCAGTACACTGGGACGTGCATGGTGGCGCTAAGCATATAACTTAAGCGGTAGAAGAGGAGGGGGACGCAGGAGAACGAACCTTTATCTGCAAGTGTAAACAAAGATTAAATACAAATAATAAATAACCAAAGCAAGACTAAAAAACGAAAAAAAAAATTCATTATGCAATGCCTTAATGTAAAACACATTCTATAAACTCTATAGGTGAGCAACAGGTAAGGGCCGAGCATGGTGGCGGTGAACACATGACGTCAGTAGTAACGGAAGAGGAGGGGAAAGCGTTAGAATGAACCCCATCTACAAACGTAATCAAAGATAAACACAATTAACAAAAGCAAGAATAAAAAAAAAAAAAAATTCCATTATGCAATGCCTAAATGTAAAAAACTACTCACTCTGTAGATGCGCAACAGGTAAGGGCCGAGCGTGGTGGCGGTGAGCACGTGGCGTTAGCTGTAGCGGAAGAGGAGGGGAAAGCGTTTGAACGAACACCATCTGCAAACGTAAACAAAGGTAAAATAAACACAATTAACAAAAGCAAGACTATAAAACTAAAAAAAATTATCATCATGCAATGCCTGAATTACTGTAACATAAAAAAAAAAGATAGCACTTTCTACTCACTCTATTATATGGTGAGAAACAGGCATGGGACAAGCGTAGTGGCGGTGAGCACGTGACGTCAGCGGTATAAGAGAGGGAACCCCTATCTGCCAAACGTAAGAAACAATTAACAAAAGCAAGACTAGAAAACTAAATTTTTTCATTATGCAATGCCTGAATTACTGTAACAGAAAAATATGTAAAACACATTCTACTCACTTTGTATAAAAAGGTAAAACACATTGTAGTCACTCTTATTATACGATGACCAACAGGTATGGGATGCACGTGGTGGCGGTGAGCACTTGACATAAGCCGTATTAGAAGAGGAGAACGAACCTCTACCTGCCAAACGTAAGAAACAATTAACAAAAGCAAGACTAGGAAACTAAATTTTTTCATTATGCGAAGCCTGAATTACTATAAAAAAAAAATATAAAACACATTCTACTCACTCTATACACGGTGACCAAGAGGTATGGGATGAGCGTGGTGGCAGTGAGCACTTGACATAAGCGGTATTAGAAGAGGAGAACGAACCTCTACCTGCTAAACGTAAGAAACAATTAACAAAAGCAAGACTAGAAAACTAACTTTTTTCATTATGCAACACCTGAATTACTATAACAAAAAAAATATAAAACACATTCTACTCACTCTATACACGGTGACCAACAGGTATTGGATGAGCTTGGTGGCGGTGAGCACTTGACATTAACGGTATTAGAAGAGGAGAACGAACCTCTATCTGCAAACATAAAAAATAATTAACAAATGCAAGACTAGAAAACTAATTTTTTTTATTATGCAATGCCTGAATTACTATAACAAAAATAAATGTAAAACACATTCTACTCATTCTATATATGGTGAGCAACAGGCAATGTCTGAGCATGGTGGCGGCGAGCATGTGACTTAAGCGGTAGGAGGTGAGGAGAGAGAAGCGTTAGAACAAACCCCTAGCTGAAAAAATAAAGATACATGAAAAAAAAAATTCAATAAAAGCAAGACTAGAATTTTTTTTCATTATGCAATACACAGTAATGATGTACAATAAAAAAATATTACACACATTCTACTCACTTTATATACGGCGAGCAACATTCGTCAAGCATGTTTGAGGCGACCAGGTGATATAATCGGTAGGAGAAGGAGGAGAAGAGGAGGGAGTAAAGAGCCAACCCCTAGCTGCAAAAATAAAGCTACCATTAAAATATGAAAAACAGCAGTAGAAAAATCATCTTTTATAATTATGCAACGACTAAATATAATGTTGTAGTATGGTATTAAAAACATAACAAAAAAAGACGTAAAGGATTACAGAGGTGTACTCACTCAATGTACGATGGGCAACAGTCATTTCTGGGTTCATACTGCTTAGATATGCTGGGCTGAGGATCATCAATATCACTTCTTTTTTGTACTGAAAGTTAGAATCAAGAGTTGCCTGCCATGCAATCCTCCTCTTTCTTTTAATATTTCCTTATAGCAGGAAATAATATTCAACATTTTTCTGGATGCAGTGCCTGCTCGCTCTATATCGGGATCATTCTTATCCAATATTTCCAAGGCACTCTCGATCAGGTGAAAAAATTTAGTTAATCCACTCACAGTGAGTGATATCATGGGGCTTGCAGAATGCGCTGCTGCCTCGATTTCCTCTCTCCTAACGTTGTCGTTCACCTTCCATGTCCTTCAAATTCTCATCATTCAATTCCTCCTTGTGGGAAGCAAGAAGGGCATCCACATCCTCCTCGTTAACGTCGGTGAATTCCACACAATGTGCGAGCTGAACACCCTCAAGTCTCGTCTTTAACAGCTGATCATTTAGGTCAAAACCCGTGAAAAAGTTCACTAGCTATGGGCCAACATTCTTCCAGGCTCCATTAAGACATGACTGAGTTACTTCAGCCTAAGAATCCTTCACAAACCATATGGCGTGCTTGATATTAAATGCTTTCTAGTATTCTTTAAACGCAGTCTTCTTTATATCTAAGTCCGAGATATCGCCGGCCTCAGCTGCTCTCTCAAGGTCGCCCATGCTGACGGCAGTCTTACTGCTGAGATCTTTAAAAGAATACTTGAGGTAGTGCGATTTCAGCATCTGCACTACCCCCTGGTCCATTGGTTGATGATGTTTGGATGAATATTGTCGATTGACGTAGGATGGGCTGGAGCATTATCTGAAAGCAGAAGAATTTTGAAGGGTAAATCATGACTATTGCAATAGACTTCTAACTCCTTGGAAAGATGTGTCTTGAAGTACTCCTTAAAAATACTCCCAGTCATCCATCCTTTCGGATTTGAATACCAGTGCACTGGAAGTAACTCTTTGTAGTATCCCTTGAGTGCTTGAGGATTTTTTGAAGGGTAAATCATTACCGGCTTCAGCTTCATGTCGCCCTCAGCATTAGCACCAATCAGTAGGGTAAAGCGATCTTTTGCTGCCTTAAATCCGGAAGCTCGTTTTTCCTCTATGGAAATAGACGTCCTTTCTGACATTTGCTTCCAGAATATAGTAGTTTCGTCCATAATGAAAATCTGCCTGGACGTGTATCCCCCTTCCTCTATGATGGCCTTTAATTCGTCTGGAAACCGCTTTGCTGCATCTGTATCAACAGATGAGCTTTTGCCTTGTAATTTTCGGTTGCGATAACATACTTACAATAGAAATGAGTGAACCAACTAGAGCTAGCAGAAAAGGGTTTCACTTCTTCTCCTTCCATCTTAGATTTCAAATGTTCGTAGATCTCACACGCTTTTTCCCTGATGATACTATACGGCATGTTTGTTTGCTGTTGGTTCTTAACATTCATCCACATGTTTAGCATTTTCTCCATCTTCTCCATAATATCTGTTCGAGAATATGAGGATTTAGCCGCAGTTAAGCTAACACCAGCTTTGGCACTTTTCTGGATCTTCTTATTATCGCGGATAGTGTGCAGCATGCTCTTCGGGAGATGCATCCCCCGGTTAATGGTGCCCATACTCTCACCAAGCTCATACCGGACCAACACTTAAAGCTTCACTTTAAGGCTTATTGCCTTACTTGCTCTTTTGGGAATACTAGAAGCACTTCCACAGTCTATTCCTGGGCGTTTACTAGTCATGATATTATAGTACAGGTATACAGTTATCTGTAAAATTTAAAACTGAAAGCACAAACAGTTATAACAAGAGATATATCCACGCAGTGGATAAAATACCCTAATTTAGGGTAATCGGAGAATGATGATGAGTGATATCTACGTTGAGTATATAATCATATTCATAATAATGATAATTATAATAATAATAATAAGAATAATAATAATAATAATAATAATAATAATAATGCATTTCATTACGTTTAGGTTACTCAATATGGATTTAGGGAAATTTTTGTCCAGATCTAGGGTAAGCTAAGCTTGTACTCGTGGAAGCAGTGATGTACACTTACCATTTTTCCCATTTTCTCCATAATATCCGATTGACAATACGAAAACTTCTTACTTACCATATTTTCCATTTTCCCCATAATATCCGGTCGAGAATATGAAGACTTAGCTGCAGTTAAACTAACACCAGCTTTTGCACTTTTATTTATTTTTTCCGCATTTTCACGGATGTGTGTACGTACATACATTCACTGAGATGCAACGCTGGTTAAATGGCGACCGTACTCTCACTCACCAACCCTTGCAATTTTATTTAAGAATTATTATCTTTCTGGCTCTTTTGGGAGTAGAAGCACTTATACAGTCTTTTCCTGGGCATTTACTGGCCATGATAGTACAAATATATAATCTTTGAAATATAAAAGAACTGAAAACACAAACCGTAGCATTCACTGAATTGCAGTGCCGTTTCAATGGCGACCGTGCTCTCACCACTCTCATAACAGCTCAACCCTTGCAATTTTATTTCAAGAATTATTGCCTTTCTGCCTCTTTTGGGAGTAGAAGCTTACACAGTCTTTTCCTGGGCATTTACTTGCCATGGTAGTACAATATATAATCTTTAAAGTATAAAAGAACTGAAAACACAAACCGTAACATTCACTGAGATACATTGCCGGATCAATGGGTACCGAACTCTCACCACTCATAACGGCCCAAATCTTGCAATTTTATTTCAAGAATTATTGCCCCTCTCGCTCTTTTGGGAGTAGAAGCACTTATACAATCTTTTCCTGGGTGTTTACTGGCCATGATAGTATGTACAATATATAATCTTTAAAATACAAAAGAACTGAAAACACAAACCGTAGCAATCACTGAGATGCATCGCCGGTTTAATGGCAACCGTACTCTCACAACGGCCCAACACTTGCAATTTTATTTCAAGAATTATTGCCTTACTTGCTATTTTGGGAATAGAAGGACTTACACAGTCTTTTCCTAGGCTTTAACTGGTCATGATAGTACAATATATAATCTTTAAAATGTAAAAGAATTGAAAATACAAAACGTAACACAGAACACTAGATATATCCATGCACTATACTGGGTAACGACACAATGATGGCAGCGTGGCGGGAAAAGTGTCCGCGGTTGCTTATTTACTAAAATAAAGTAAAAAACTTGAATTTTTATGGCGGGCGCTATTTGCGAAATTCGTATTTTATGACTATTCTTTGGGGGGGGTTTATTACTATTTCACTGATAAAAAACAAAAAAAGGTAATATATATATATATATATATATATATATATATATATATATATATATATATATATATATATATATATATATATATATATATATATATATATATATATATATATATATATATACAGTGATCCTTCGCTGGATCGCGTTTCTTGGCTTGCGTTTTCACTGTACCACGATTTTTTTTGGCAATTTTTTTTGGGGGGGGGGGTATATGCAAAAATATTAAAATATAAAAAAAAAAATTCAGTATTCATTTTTTTTTTATTGAAAAAACATATTTCATTATCTAATTGATAAAAAAAATTTATTTCCCAGCCTATGAATAATAAAACAGTAAAAAATAGTAAAAAACATAAATTTAGATATACAGTATAACTCACAGTATTGCATCATGTGAAATAGTGTCCGATAGCGTACAATGTATTGGGGTCGCAGCTACGTGAGCTAGCATATATATTTATATTTCCAGTAGTTTCATGATTTTATTGATAAAAAAACGTATTTCTTAGCCTAAGAATAATAAAACAGTAAAAAATAGTAAAAAACATAATTACTAACAGTATTGCACCATGTAAAATACGATACCGGTATCAGCGTTTCGGAAAACGCAAAGGCTCTCACCTGCGTGACCTAGTGAATATTGAAATTTTCATTATTTTATTGATAAAACAAGTATTTCCTAGCCTAAGAGTAATAAGACAGTAAAAAATAGTAAAAAACATAAATTTAGATATATAACTCACTGTATTAAATAGTAAAAAACATAAATTTAGATATATAACTCACAGTATTGCATCATGTGAAATAGTGTCCGATAGCGTACAATGTATTGGGTTCGCACCTACGTGAGCTAGCATATATATTAAAATTTCTAGTAGTTTCATGATTTTATTGCTAAAAAAACGTATTTCTTAGCCTAAGAATAATAAAACAGTAAAAAATAGTAAAAAACATAAATACTAACAGTATTGCAACATGTAAAATACAATACCGCTATCAGCGTTTCGGACAAAGGCTTCCACCATCTTCCATTGTCTCGCCTCACTCGTTCAGTCTAACTCACGTGTGCGCCGTTCACGTTGTGCTTATTAATATGTTTTGCTTGTGATTTTTTTACTAGCATATTTTAACCTTTGCAATGTCTCCCAAGCATCCTTCATCTTCTAAGGCTTCTTGTAGTGAGCCTTAGCGGCAAAGGAAAATGTTAACCATAACAGATAAGGTAAGTTTGCCTATCACGTACATATAAATTTACGTTGCATGCTGTTATTTATAAAGTAAAGGGTGGTTTTTTAACAGCGCAGGGAGGGTTTATACAGTAAACGTAAAAATAATTGTAAAATACCTATGTACATGAGTATGTCATATAAATTTATGCTTGCATGCTGTTATTTATGAAGTAAAGGGTGGTTTGTTAACTGTACAGGGAGGGTTTATACAGTTTATATCTATGTACATATAGGCTGATTCTACTCTGCGATTATCCTGTCTTGCGCCGGGTCCCAGAACCGAACCTTCGTGATAATTGAAGGAACACTGTATATATATATATATATATATATATATATATATATATATATATATATATATATATATATATATATATATATATATATATATATATATATATATATATATATATATATATATATATATATATATATATATATATATATATATATACACTGTATATATATATATATATATATATATATATATATATATATATATATATATATATATATATATATATATATACACTGTATATATATATATATATATATATTATATATATATATATATATATATATATATATATATATATATATATATATATATATATATATATATATATATACACAGTGTTGCCTCACTTATCGCGGTAGTTCGGTTCCAGGACCCGGTGCGAACCCGTAAATCCGCGGAGTAGGATCAGCCTATATGTACATAGATATTTTAATGTATTTTTACGTTTACACTGTATAAACCCTCCCTGTACTGTTAAAAAAAACACCCTTTACATTATAAATAACAGCAAGCAACATATTTTTTTTATGAAAGTGAAAACTTACCATGAATGAGGTGATGACTTGACATACATAGGTTCCATATTTTACAATAACTTTTACATTTACGCAAAATAGCGGCCAACATCCACAAACTTTTTTCCTTCTTTCAACATATCTAAGAGTTTCACTTTATCTACAATGGTTAACATTTTCCTTTGCTTCTTAGGCTCACTACAAGAAGCCTTAGAAGATGAAGGATGCTTGGGAGGCATTACAAAGGTTAAAATATGCGAGTAAAAAAATCACATGCAAAACATATTAATAATAATAAGCACAACATGAATGGTGCACACGAGTGAGGCGAGACAATGGAAGATGGTGGAAGCCTTTGTCCAAAACGCTGATAGCGGTATCGTATTTTACATGTTGCAATACTGTTAGTATTTATGTTTTTTACTATTTTTTACTGTTATATTATTCTTAGGCTAAGAAATACGTCTTTTTTTATCAATAAAATCATGAAACTACTGGAAATATAAATATATATGCTACCTCACGTAGCTTCGACCCCAATACATTGTGCACTATCGAACACAATCAGAACGTGAGTTAGACTGAACAAGTCTTTGTCCAAAACGCTGATAGCGGTATCGTATTTTACATGTTGCAATACTGTTAGTATTTATGTTTTTTACTATCTTTACTGTTTTATTATTCTTTGGCTAATAAATACGTTTTTTTTTATCAATAAAATCATGAACTACTGGAAATATAAATATATATGCTAGCTCACGTAGCTGCGACCCCAATACATTGTACGATATCGAACACTATTTCGTATGATGCAATACTGTGAGTTATACTGTACGTACGTATATCATTCAGTTATTAGTACAATGTATATTAATTTAAAATTCATTTACTTATTCGATGATTGTACTAAACCTCTTGTATTTATTCATTGTTATTTGGACCAAATATGCCTTTTGTAAAGATTATACTGTACTTTTCAAAAGAGGTGGTCAATAAACGTATCTATCTATCTATCTACATTTATGTTTTTTACTATTTTTTACCGTTTTATTATTCGTAGGCTGGGAAATAATTTTTTTTTATCAATTAGATAATATGTTTTTTCAATAAAAAAAAAATTAAAATACTGAGAATTTTTATTTTTAATATTTTAATATTTTTGCATATACCCATGAAATAAAATAATAATTTATAAAAAAAAAAAAAAAAAAAACGCGATAGAGTGAGAAAGAGAACCAAGAAGCGCGAATAACTGGGGTAACACTGTATATATATATATATATATATATATATATATATATATATATATATATATATATATATATATATATATATATATATATATATATATATATATATATATATATATATATATATATATATATATTAACCAAGCAAGCACATTACATATGTGAAAACATGAATCATTTTTTTTTTTACCTCGACCAGGACTCGAACCTAGGACTTATATGATTCATGTTTTCACATATGTAATGTGCTTGCTTGGTTATTGTATGACCCGAATGAGATTGGGAATTGAATTAAATGCTAAAATGAAGCCACGAGTGAGGTTGGGGAATCTGTAATATGAACATAGTGGCATTCAGATAGAATGCGTTCATCCCTAAGTATAGCAGATATAAGCTATAAGGTTGGATTCCTTTTATACCTTCTGTGGTGTGTAGTTGGTAGCGCCTGGACTTAGTAATTATAAGTCCTAGGTTCGAGTTCCGGTCGGGGTAAAAAAATGATTCATATATATATATATATATATATATATATATATATATATATATATATATATATATATATATATATATATATATATATATATATATATATATATATATATATACACACAGTGTTACCTCGGTTATTCGCGCTTCTTGGTTCGCGTTCTCACTCTATCGTGGGTTTTTTTTGGATAAATTATTATTTTATTTTATGGGTATACGCAAAAATATTAAAATATTGAAAAAAAACTTTTTCAGTATTTTAATTTTTTTTTTAAATTTACGTTGCGTGCTGTTATTTATAATGTAAAGGGTGTTTTTTTAACAGTGCAGGGAGGGTTTATACAGTTCGTAAACAAAAAAATAATTGTAAATGAGTATGTGTGTCACGTCATCATCACCTCATTCTTGGTAATTTTATCTATCACTTTCATAAAAATATACGTTGCTTGCTGTTATTTATAATGCAAAGGGTGTTTTTTTAACAGTGCAGGGAGGGTTTATACTGTCCGTAAACGAAAAAATAATTGTAAATGAGTATGTATGTCACGTCATTATCACCTCATTCACCGTAATTTTATCTATCACTTTCATAAAAATTTACGTTGCTTGCTGTTAGTTATAATGTAAAGGGTGTTTTTTTTTAACAGTGCAGGTAGGGTCTATACAGTACGTAAACGAAAAAATAATTGTAAATGAGTATGTATGTCACGTCATTATCACCTCATTCACCGTAATTTTATCTATCATTTTCATAAAAACTTACGTTGCTTGCTGTTATTTATATTGTAAAGGGTGTTTTTTTAACAGTGCAGGGAGGGTTTATACAGTATGTAAACGAAAAAATTATTGTAAATGAGTATGTATGTCACGTCATTATCACCTCATTCACCATAATTTTATCTATCACTCATAAAAATTTACATTGCTTGCTGTTATTTATAATGTAAAGGGTGTTTCATTAACAGTGCAGGGAAGGTTTATACAGTACGTAAACAAAAAAATAATTGTAAATGAGTATGTATGTCACGTCATTATCACCTCATTCACCGTAATTTTATCTATCACTTTCATAAAAAATTTACGTTGCTTGCTGTTATTTATAATGTAAAGGGTGTTTTTTTAACAGTGCAGGGAGTGTTTATACAGTATGTAAACGAAAAAATAATTGTAAATGAGTATGTATGTCACGTCATTATCACCTCATTCACCGTAATTTTATCTATCACTTTCATAAAAATTTACGTTGCTTGCTGTTATTTATAATGTAAAGGGTGTTTTTTTTAACAGTGCAGTGAGGGTTTATACAGTACGTAAACGAAAAAATAATTGTAAATGAGTATGTATGTCACGTCATTATCACCTCATTCACCGTAATTTTATCTATCACTTTCATAAAAATTTACGTTGCTTGCTGTTATTTATAATGTAAAGGGTGTTTTTTCAACAGTGCAGGGAGGGTTTATACAGTACGTAAACGAAAAAATAATTGTAAATGAGTATGTATGTCACGTCATTATCACATTCACGGTAAGTTTTCCTATCACTTTCATAAAAATTTACGTTGCTTGCTGTTATCTATAATGTTAAGGGTGTGTTTTTTAACAGTGCAGGGGGGGTTTATACAATACGTAAACGAAAAAATAATTGTAAATGATATGTATGTCACGTCATTATCACCTCATTCACTGTAATTTTATCTATCACTTTCATAAAAATTTACGTTGCTTGCTGTTATCTATAATGTAAAGGGTGTTTTTTTAACAGTGCAGGGAGGGTTTATACAGTGTAAATTTAAAAATATATTAAAATATCTATTTACATATAGGCGGATCCTACTTCGCGGATTTCCTGGTTCGCGGCAGGTCCCGGAACCGAACTACCGCGATAAGTGAGGCAACACTGTATATATATATATATATATATATATATATATATATATATATATATATATATATATATATATATATATATATATATATATATATATATATATATATTAGTAGGTCCTTGCATAACGTTGTTCCGACTTACGTCCATTTGCTGTCACGACAGAGCTAAAAAATAATTAATAAATTATTAATAAATTAATTTTTCAACCTACCTGCCTGGTGCAGTAAATTCAAACCGCATACCAAAATAAATTGTGAGAGCGGCAGAGGAATACACAACTAGCAGCACTGCTGTATTCATATTTATCAAGTAGATAGGTTCTCAGAATTGTCGGGTAAATGGAAAATCGCGTGAAAAAACGAGTTATTATCCATAGGAAACAATTATAAAGGGCATAGATATGTTCCAAACCTTACATAGACACACCATGCCAAAGATATAAGATAAATAAAAAACATATTTTATTACTACATAGCAAAGCAGAAAGCCCTGTATCTGTTTTTAAGAGTATACAAAAGATATTCATAATCACTTTACAGCATTACTATACTTTATTATGCAGTGGGCAACAGTTATACAGTACATTGGGACATGCATGGTGGCAGTGAGCAAGTAACTTATGTGGTAGAAGAGGAGGAGGATGCAGGAGAACTAACCTCTCTCTGCAAATGTATACAAAGATAAAATAAGAATTTTAAATAACCAAAGCAAGACTATAAAACGAATAAAACATCAATTATGCAATGCCTAAATCTACCATATGACAGATTAAAAAAACTTAATCTACATTCTCTAGAGAGGCACAGAATTAGGGGGGATATGATTGAGGTGTATAAATGATTTAAAGGGATTAACAAGGGTGATATTAATAAAGTTTTAAAAATTCATGATCAAACCAGAACTCGTAATGGGTAATGGATTTAATCTTGATAAATTTAGGTTCAGAAGGGAAATTGGTGAACATTGATTTGGTAATACTGTAGAATATTCCTAGTAGGATCATAAATGCCAATACCTTAGACACCTTCAAATGTAGATTAGATAGACATATGACAGAGGTAGGGTGGGTGTATATATAATGTATAATGATGATGATCTTTTCTTATCGTAATCCTCTTTGTACTGGTGGAAGAAGCCTCCGCGGGCGCTTATTTACTATATTATTATTATAATTTTTTTTAAATATAGTAAATAAGCTCCCGCGGAGGCTTCTTCCACCAGTACAAAGAGGATTACGATAAGAAAAGATCATCATCATTATACATTATATATACACCCACCCTATTGGGTAGAATAGAATGTTGGAGAGAGAGAGAGAGAGAGAGAGAGAGAGAGAGAGAGAGAGAGAGAGAGAGAGAGAGAGAGAGATCTTAAATTAACTCTTGTTCATTCAACCAAAACTACATTATTTATTGTAAAAATTATTGTTTAATTACAAATTCGTAATAATAATGATAATAATAATAATAATAATAATAATCTCCACAATCATCATCAAAGGAAAATTATTGTTAAAAATAATAATAATAATAATAATAATAATAAGATCTAAGGAGAAATTTTGGAATAGACATCATGAGAGTAATGCAGAGGTATATTAAAACCCAGCAGAGAGCTGGATATTCATTACACATCTTTTATAATCCCTTTACATCTGACAGGTCATTACACTCTCCATCTGTTTCTCTTTACAGCCTGATAAAGGCTGTTTTATTTTATCATTTTTTGGTCCATCCTGGTGTCACAATAATCTAAGTTTTTTTTTTTTTTTTGTGTGTGTGTGGGGGGGCATTATTCGCGAAATCCGAGTTTTTTACTATTTTTTGGGGGGACGTTATTGCAATTTCGTGGATACAAAAATCGCGTATAAAAGGAACAAGGTGTATTTGTTTATATATTTGGTTATTTTGAAGGATTATATTGAAGTAAAAAAAAAAAGCTGTAAGTACGATTTTATTCGAAATACACAAATACAAAGGTAGCAAACACAACTGAATTCATATATATCAAGTTATTGGCTTTATTTGTACATTTATTTGTATATATATTTGGTTATATTGAAGGATTAAATTGAATTTAAAAAAACACAGCTGAAAATAAAAGTTTTTGTAAATATACACGAATTCAAAGGTAGCAAACACAACTGTATTCGTATTTATCAAGTTAATGGCTTTATTTCTTTATATTTTGTATATTTGGATATATTGAAGGATTAAATTGAATTTAAAAAAAAAACAAACAAACATAGCTGTAAATTCGATTTTATTCAAAATACATATGAATACAAAGGTAGCAAACACAATTGTATTCATATTCATCAAGTTAATGACATTATTTATTTATATTTTTATATATTAGGTTATTTTGAAGGATTATATTGAATTTTAAAAAAAATACCAAACATATAACAATAAATTCGATTTTATTTGAAATACAAATGAATGCAAAGCTAGCAAACATAGCTGCACTGTAATCGTATTCATCAAGTTAGTGGCTTTATTTATTTATTTTTTTATATACACTTGGCTATATTAAATAATTATATTGAATTTAAAAAAAAAGTACCAAACACATAGCTGTAAACATGATTTTATTTGAAATACACATGAGTACACAGCTAGCAAAGAGCTGTATTCATATGTATAAAGTTATTGGCTTTATTCATTTATTTATTTGTGTATATATTGGTTGTATTGAAGGATTATATCGAATTTAAAAAACAAAAAAACACATAGCTGAAAATATGATTTTTTTTAGAATACACATGAATACAAAGGTAGCAAACAACAGTATTCGTATTTATCAAGTTAATGGTTTTATATATTTATTTTTTTATATATTTGGTTATATTGAAGGATTAAATTTAATTTGAAATTAAAGAAGCATATCTGTAAATATAATTTTATTTAAAATACTCACAAATACAAAGGTAACAAACACAATTGTATTTGTATTTATCAAGTTAATGGCATTATTTATTTTTTATATATTTGGTTATTTTGAAGGATTGTATTGATTTAAAAAAATACACCAAACATATAACAGTAAATTCGATTTTATTTGAAATACACTTGAATATAAAGCTAGCAAACATAGCTGCACTGTAATCGTATTCATCAAGGTAGTGGCTTTATTTATTTATTTTTTAATATACAGTTGGTTATATTAAATAATTATATTGAATTTAAAAAAAATTACTAAACACATAGCTGTAAACATGATTTTATTTGGAATACACGCAAATCCACAGCTAGCAAACACAGCTGTATTCGTATTTATCAAATTAATGGCTTTATTTATTTATTTGTTTATATATTTGGTTATATTGAAGGATTATTTTTAATTTAATAAGAAAGTATCAAACACATAGATGTAAATACGATTTTATTCAAAGTAGTTTGTTGAGCGTAGTGTAAGAATCAGGCATCATGCGGCATTAGAAGAGAGAGAAGAAGCACATCTCAGTTTATTCTCACCTGTCATATTGTGTCTAGTGTTTTCATCTGCTCTCTCATTGCGTTTGCTTGGTACTGACATTACTATGCCTTCCAAGCATGTTAGTGATAGTTCTGATGGCAGTGCCACTAAGAAAAGAAAAACCATCACCATGGAAATTAAAACTGAAGTGGTAAACCATGCTGAAATGGAAACTTCTTTTACGAACATTGGCCGCAATCTCGGATTAGCCCATACAACCATAGCCACAATCATCAAACCACATTAGTAAAAGGAAGCACAGTTTTGTATAATATTTTATTTTTAAAAGTGTAGTCTTATTATACAGTATCTTACAATGAGAACTTATAGTACAGTATTTTTTATATAGATTATGTACTGCACTGTATGCTCTTGTGCCTCTCCAGACTCACCTGCACCAGTCTCCTCAGCACCTGCCTCTCCAGCTTCCTCCCAATAAGCCAATCTCTCCCTCCCTATGCGAGCAAGCCACATGAGTAAAACAATAGAGTACCTACAGTTTTGTACTATACAGTTTTATTGTAGTTTTAGACAGTACAGATATTTATATGTTTATAAATGTAGTTTTATTATACAGTACCAGTATCTTACAATGAGAACTTTGTGTCTATAGGTTAATGTTAGTTTTAAAGGTATGCAATACTATTAAGATTAGTTTTAGTATTTTTTTATCATAGATCACGAACATAGAGTTTTTCCAATGTTTAAAATTCCGACTTGTGTCAAAATCCGCTTCAAGCCAGCTGTCAGGAATGGAACCCGGACATTAAATGAGGACCCCCTTATATATATATATATATATATATATATATATATATATATATATATATATATATATATATATATATATATATATATATATATATATATATATATATATATATATATATTTTAGTCTAAAAATACACAGAATTACAGATATGTTATACTTAGAAATTAGCAAAGCTATTGTTTCCCTTATGCTTGGATAATATGGCAAGTATTTTGCAGTATTTCTTTGGTTAGCTGTCTCTCTCTTTATCTCTTATTCAGGTACTCTAAAGATTGTACATATATCCCAGAACACTAGTCGTTTAATGGCAAGTTAAATATGAAACACTGGAATTTATGTTTCATTTGTTTGTTTTTGTTGGTCTGTCTATTTGTACATAAAAAAATAAATAAATGTTATTTTTTTATGTTTGTCTCCCTGCATTCTGGTAAATAGCTTTTTCTGGTGGTGGCTCTGAGGCTGTCAGGATTAAACTGATCTTGAGAAAAGGATGGAACTAGGAGAACCACCCATATATTCAAAGTAGTAATCTATATTACAGGCATCGTAGGCATTGGGTGTTGAAGCCCCAAATTCTTAAAGTGCTCAGAAGTGCTATGTTGCCCCTTCTATGTCTCCTCACCACTCAAGTAACCTCTCCTCATCTCCATCCATGCCCCATCACTAATGTATGGTTTATGTCACGACTCCCACCAGCAGCTGAATTATTGTACTCTACCTTGTCATACACATAAATTGGATATGGATACTGCTTCCTTAATACTATATAAAGATAGGATTGTGAATGCAAAATTACACTGAATATTTTCAAGAAAAGAATTATGTGAAGCCATCTTGCCAAGAATCCCTTTGCGAAGACCATATCTGAAATTTTGGCATGGAGCTGAAGAGATATTCCCTATTAATTATGAACGAATGGAACAAATGAGCCTCGCCATAACAACACAAATGAACATGACGTTTTATTAAATAAAAAAGAATGTTTGTAGGCATATAATGTACTTTAAATTTCATATCTATTGCTAATAGTCAGTTTAAGTTCTATTTTTTTTCAGGCTAGGAATATAGGTTTTGTAATCTCATTGGGGCGTGATAAGCTAGCAAAAAAGGTGCTATCCTTTTGTTGTTTTCTTCATTTATAGTTTTTGTGGAACTGGGAGTCCTGTCTTTATGTATTCTCTTCCCACCAAGAGTCAAGATTTGCTTTGGCTTGACCACCCCCTTATAAGGAAAATTAGGGCCTTTTATTCAAATAGAGCTCTCTTTTGCCTTAGAATATGAGCTTTTGAAGGTCAGCTTTCATTGTCAGGCTATGAAGCATTCCTTGATGAAAACATATCTATCTCAAAAAAGACGAAGACTAGGAAGTTCCACTTCCAGAGAAGCCTAAACATATTTTTCTAGAAAAGGGTCACCAACAAAATTTGTTCTGTACTTGGTGTGCCTTGGTGGTTTTTCAAGGTTTGATAAAAATTAATTGGTAGTGAAAAAATTTCTTTATATTTTGTATGTTGGTGAAGCATCAGAGAGGCACACCAAGTACAGAACAATTTTTTCTGAAGACAGTTATCTGGAAAAGTGTCTTTAGGTACGTCATTGTTGAAAACATTTCTGAGAAAGAAAGCTATTAACTATGGGAGAAGAATCTCTCTATCACTTTCTTCAACAGGGATATCTGGAACAATGCGTCGTGGAACCTTGTGTAATAATTATAGTCCTATAATGCTTCACCAACATATATACAGTATTGTACATGCAAAATATCAGCTTACGAAACACTCAGGATTTGAACTGCTGTTCGGAATATAACTTGCTTGTAAGTTGCGAGCATCTACATATATATATTATAGATAGATCTATGTATAAGTAATTCAGTCAAAGAAAGATTCAGGCTATTTGGTAGCATTTTAAGATTCTTCTCTTGCTGTGAAGAGAATTGATAGGTGGCATACTTTGATATGAAGCCAAAGCTAAAGGTCGCAGCTTGAGAAAGAGAGAGAAGAGGCTAAGGATTGTAATATACAATATTATGTAATCAGTACTTTAGCATATCCAGTATCAATTTCAGGGAGACCTAAAAAGGTGCAAAATGTTAATTAGAAATATGCAAAAATAAATCATCGTACCTATCATAACTTACCCAAGTGCAAAACACCAATGCTTATACCTTTATACAGATTGCCAGAATAACTTTGTCAAAATTGAAATATAAACGAAAATAGAAAATACTTTCATATGTTCAAGTGATATATTCGTCCGTTGGATTGAGAGACAGTGGATTTTTTACAATGAAAATTGGGGATACATAATTCTTTATTTTTAATTTTCTTTGAAAGAGTAGAGCCCAGCCTTCCAAAGTTCTGCAGTCAAAATATTTTTGATATGACGTACAGAGACAAATATAAAAAGCCACTTTGTTGAAGGAAAAGGTTATTGTACAGAGACAAATATAAAAAGCCACTTTGTTGAAGGAAAAGGTTATTTTTCTGAGTCTCCACTTTGCCTCAATGGGACCCATACTCTTATCCCCATTAATTCTGTCTTATAAAAGATATTCTCATGAAATAGAATGAGGATAGGTCACTCAAGTGACCAACAGGCGAGGGAGGACCTGTGTAGTGTTGTGACTGTCAGTGAGTTCATTGTTTCAATGCTCATAGAACCTGTAAATTGTATCAAGATTGGGGGCATATGGCTTTTAACTCTTGGTTCCATCTTGTTCTAAAGAGCAACCTGAACCCAGGTATAGCAGAACCACTATGGGAGAAACTCTTGACGGGCTACCGGCACTGAGAAATACAGCACATTATTCGCTTTTCTTTTCTGAAAGTGCCTTTAGTTTTCGTTTTATGGAGGTAGTAATAATATATCTAGAGTAGAGAGAACTACTGTGCCGCATATCTCTTTAAAAACTATTGAATTGGATATGAAATTTAATATGAGTGATTAATTTATTTTTCATGTCATACCAGTAAAGAAAGGCAAGTTGGTTTAAAGAATACTTGGGATGTAATATTATTTATGACTGCTCTAGTGCAGTGATATTCAGAAACTGATTATATGTGACATTGCAGTGCTCACAACCACCTCAATCTTTAAGAAAAGATGAATTATGACATTATTTGAAAAACACGCTTATTTATCACTCATTGTGTTAAATGTTGTAGTTGCTCCTTTTCTGAAAACATTCCAAGCTGTTTTAGAACTGACTTTTACTAGATTTTTTTTAGAGAATTTACTCCAAGAATAATATTTGTAACAATAACAGTTAAGAATGATGAAAGAAGAGGATTATTCAGAATTTTTAATTTTTATGCAAATTTTATGGAAATATTGCTTCGATTGAGATTTATGAAAGGCTTCTAGCTTCCCATATATATATATATATATATATATATATATATATATATATATATATATATATATATATATATATTATTTATTTATTTATATATACAGTGTTCCTTCCATTATCGTGATGGTTCGGTTCCGGGACCCGGCA
Source organism: Halocaridina rubra (assembly GCA_037179515.1). NCBI lineage: Eukaryota > Metazoa > Arthropoda > Malacostraca > Decapoda > Atyidae > Halocaridina > Halocaridina rubra. The sequence continues at coordinate 62,943 of JAXCGZ010022777.1, read as the reverse complement.
CGAGACAGGAAAATTGCGGAGTAGGATCAGCCTATATGTACATAGATGTTTTAATTTATTTTTACGTTTACACTGTATAAACCCTCCCTGTACTGTTAACAAACCACCCTTTACTTCATAAATAACAGCATGCAACGTAAATTTATATGAAAGTGATAGATAAAATTACGGAGAATGAAGTGGTAATTACATGACATACTCATGTACATAGGTATTTTACAATTATTTTTACGTTTACGTACTGTATAAACCCACCCTGCACTGTTAAAAAAACACCCTTTACTTTATAAATAACAGCAAGCAACGTAAATTTTTATGAAAGTGATAGGAAAACTTACCGTGAATGAGGTGATGATGACGTGACATACTCATGTACATAGGTATTTTACAATTATTTTTACGTTTACGTACTGTATAAACCCTCCCTGCACTGTTAAAAAAACACCCTTTACTTCATAAATAACAGCATGCAACGTAGGTGAGAGCCTTTTCGTTTTCCAAAACGCTGATAGCGGTATCGTATTTTACATGGTGCAATACTGTTAGTATTTATGTTTTTTATTATTTTTTTACTGTTTTATTATTCTTAGGCTAGGAAATACTTGTTTTATCAATAAAATAATGAAAATTTTAATATTCACTAGGTCACGTAGGTGTGAGCCTTTGCGTTTTCCGAAATGTGATACCGGTATCGTATTTTACATGGTGCAATACTGTTAGTACTGTATTTATGTTTTTTACTATTTTTTACTGTTTTATTATTCTTAGGCTAGGAAATACTTGTTTTATCAATAATATAATGAAAATTTAAAATTCACTAGGTCACGTAAGTGAGAGCCTTTGCGTTTTCCGAAACGCTGATACTGGTATCGTATTATACGTGGTGAAATACTGTTAATATTTATGGTTTTTACTATTTTTTACTGTTTTTTTATTCTTAGGCTAAGAAATACGTTTTTTTATAAGTAAAATCATGAAACTACTGGAAATTTTAATATACAGTATATGCTAGCTCACTTAGGTGCAACCCCAGTACATTGTACGCTATCGGACACTATTTGACATGATGCAAGACCCTGTACTGTGAGTTATACATCTAAATTTATGTTTTTTACTATTTTTTACTGTTTTATTATTCGTAGGCTGGGAAATAAATTTATTTTATCAATTAATGAAATTTTTATTTTTTTTTCAATACAAAAATTAAAATACTGAAAATTTGTATTTTTTCAATATTTTAATATTTTTGCATATACCCAAAAAATAAAATAATAATTTGCCCAAAAAAAACGTTGGTACAGTGAAAACGTGAGCCAAGAAACGCGATCCAGCGAAGGATTACTGTATATATATATATATATATATATATATATATATATATATATATATATATATATATATATATATATATATATATATATGAATCATTTTTATTTTTTACCCCGACCGGGACTCGAACCTAGGACTTATGATTACTAAGTCAAGGCGCTACCACTACACCACAGAAGGTTAAAAGGAATCCAAACTTATAGCTTATATCTGCTATACTTAGGAATGAACGCATTCTAACTGAATGCCACTATGTTCATATTACAGATTCCCCAACCTCACTCGTGGCTTCATTTTAGCATTTAATTCAATTCCCAATCTCTTTGGGGCCATGAAATAACCAATTAAGCACATTACATATGTAAAAACAAGAATCATTTTTTACCCCGACCGGGACTCGAACCTAGGACTTATGATTACTAAGTCAAGGCGCTACCACTACACCACAGAAGGTTAAAAGGAATCCAACCTTATAGCTTATATCTGCTATACTTAGGAATGAACGCATTCTAACTGAATGCCGCTATGTTCATATTACAGATTCCCCAACCTCACTCGTGGCTTCATTTTAGCATTTAATTCAATTCTGAATCTCTTTCGGGCCATGAAATAACCAATTAAGCACATTACATATGTGAAAACTTGAATCATTTTTTACCCCGACCGGGACTCGAACCTAGGACTTATGATTACTAAGTAAAGGCGCTACCACTTCACCACAGAAGGTTAAAAGGAATCCAACATTATAGCTTATATCTGCTATACTTAGGAATGAATGCATTCTAACTGAATACCACTATGTTCATATTACAGATTCCCCAACCTGACTCGTGGCTTCATTTTAGCATTTAATTCAATTCCCAATCTCTTTCGGGCCATGAAATAACCAGTTACGCACATTACATATGTGAAAACATGAATCATTTTTTACCCCGACTGGGACTCGAACCTAGGACTTATGATTACTAAGTTAAGGCGCTACCACTTCACCACAGAAGGTTAAAAGGAATCCAACATTATAGCTTATATCTGCTATACTTAGGAATGAATGCATTCTAACTGAATACCACTATGTTCATATTACAGATTCCCCAACCTCACTCGTGGCTTCATTTTAGCATTTAATTCAATTCCCAATCTCTTTTGGGCCATGAAATAACCAGTTACGCACATTACATATGTGAAAACATGAATCATTTTTTACCCCGACTGGGACTCGAACCTAGGACTTATGATTACTAAGTTAAGGCGCTACCACTACTCCACAGATGGTTAAAAGGAATCCAACCTTATAGCTTATATCTGCTATACTTAGGAATGAACACATTCTAACTGAATGCCACTATGTTCATATTACAGATTCCCCAACCTCACTCGTGACTTCATTTTTGTATTTAATTCAATTCCCAATCTCATACGGGCCATGAAATAACCAATTAAGCACATTACATATGTGAAAACATGAATCATTTTTTACCCCGACTGGGACTCGAACCTAGGACTTATGATTACTAAGTCAAGGGGTAAATAATGATTCATGTTTTCACATATGTAATGTGCTTAATTTGTTATTTCATGGCCCGAAAGAGATTGGGAATTGAATTAAATGCTAAAATGAAGCCACGAGTGAGGTTGGGAAATCTGCAATATGAACATAGTGGCATTCAGTTAGAATGCTTTCATTCCTAAGTATAGCAGATTTAAGCTACGAGGTTGGATTCCTTTTAACCTTCATTGGTGTAGTGGTAACGCCTTGACTTAGTAATCATAAGTCCTAGGTTCGAGTCCCGGTCAGGGTAAAAAATTATTCATGTTTTCACATATGTAATGTGTTTAATTGGTTATTTCATGGCCATAAAGCGATTGAGAATTGAATTAAATGCTATAATGAAGCTACGCTTGAGGTTGGGGAATCTGTAAGATGAACATAGCGGCATTCAGTTAGGATGCATTCATTCCTAAGTATAGCAGATATAAGCTATAAGGTTGGATTCCACTTAACCTTTTCTGGTGTAGTGGTATCGCCTTGACTTAGTAATCATAAGTCCTAGGTTCGAGTCCCCGTCGGGGTAAAAAATGATTCATGTTTTCACATAAGTAATGTGCTTAATTGGTTATTTCATGGCCCGAAAGAGATTCAGAATTGAATTAAATGCTAAAATGAAGCCACGAGTGAGGTTGGGGAATCAGTAATATGAACATAGTGGCATTCAGTTAGAATGCGTTCATTCCTAAGTATAGCAGATATAAGCTATAAAGTTGGATTCCTTGTAACCTTCTGTGGTGTAGTGGTAGTACCTTGACTTAGTAATCATAAGTCCTAGGTTCGAGTCCCGGTCGGGGTAAAAAGTGATTCATGTTTTCATATATGTAATGTGCTTAATCGGGTATTTCATGGCCTGAAAGAGATTGTGAATTGAATTAAATACTAAAATGAAACCACGAGTGAGCTTGGGGAATCTGTAATATGAACATAGTGGCATTCAGTTAGAATGCGTTCATTCCTAAGTATAGCAGATTGAAGCTACGAGGTTGGATTCCTTTTAACCTTCAGTGGTGTAGTGGTAGCGCCTTGATTTAGTAATCATAAGTCCTAGGTTCGAGTCCCAGTCAGGGTAAAAAATTATACATGTTTTCACATATGTAATGTGCTTAATTGGTTATTTTATGGCCAGAAAGAGATTGAGAATTGAATTAAATGCTATAATGAAGCTACGAGTGAGGTTGGGGAATCTGTAAGATGAACATAGCTGCATTCAGTTAGAATGCGTTCATTCTTAAGTATAGCAGATATAAGCTATAAGGTTGGATTCCACTTAACCTTTTGTGGTGTAGTGGTATCGCCTTGACTTAGTAATCATAAGTCCTAGGTTCGAGTCCCCGTCGGGGTAAAAAATGATTCATGTTTTCACATATGTAATGTGCTTAATTGGTTATTTCATGGCCCGAAAGAGATTCAGAATTGAATTAAATGCTAAAATGAAGCTACGAGTGAAGTTGGGGAATCTGTAATATGAACATAGTGGCATTCAGTTAGAATGCGTTCATTCCTAAGTATAGCAGATATAAGCTATAAAGTTGGATGCCTTGTAACCTTCTGTGGTGTAGTGGTAGCGCCTTGACTTAGTAATCATAAGTCCTAGGTTCGAGTCCCGGTCAGGGTAACAAGTGATTCATGTTTTCATATATGTAATGTGCTTAATCGGTTATTTCATGGCCCGAAAGAGATTGGGAATTGAATTAAATACTATAATGAAACCACGAGTGAAGTTGGGGAATCTGTAATATGAACATAGTGGCATTCAGTTAGAATGCGTTCATTCCTAAGTATAGCAGATATAAGCTATAAGGTTGGATTCCTTTTAACCTTCTCTGGTGTAGTGGTAGCGCCTTGACTTAGTAATCATAAGTCCTAGGTTCGAGTCCCGGTCGGGGTAAAAAATAATTCATGTTTTCACATATGTAATGTGCTTAATTTGTTATTTCATTGCCCGAAAGAGATTGGTAATTGAATTAAATGCTAAAATGAAGCCACGAGTGAGGTTGGGGAATCTGTAATATGAACATAGTGGCATTCAGTTAGAATGCGTTCATTCCTATATAAGCTATAAGGTTGGATTCCTTTTAACCTTCTGTGGTGTAGTGGTATCGCCTTGACTTTGTAATCATAAGTCCTAGGTTCGAGTCCCGGTTGGGGTAAAAAATGATTCATGTTTTCACATATGTAATGTGCTTAATTGGTTATTTCATGGCCCGAAGGAGATTAGGAATTGAATTAAATGCTAAAATGAAGCCACGATTGAGGTTGGAGAATCTGTAATATGAACATAGTGGCATTCAGTTAGAATGCGTTCATTCCTAAGTATAGCAGATATAAGCTATAAGGTTGGATTCCTTTTAACCTTCTGTGGTGTAGTGGTAGCGCCATGACTTAGTAATCATAAGTCCTAGGTTCGAGTCCCGGTCAGGGTAAAAAATGATTCATGTTTTCACATATGTAATGTGCTTAATTGGTTATATATATATATATATATATATATATATATATATATATATATATATATATATATATATATATATATATATATATATATATATATATATATATATATACCCAAGCAAGCACATTACATATGTGAAAACATGAATCATTTTTTTACCCCGACCGGGACTCAAACCTAGGACTTATGATTACTAAGTCAAGGCGCTACCAACTACACACCACAGAAGGTTAAAAGGAATCCAGCCTTATAGCTTATATCTGCTATACTTAGGGATGAACGCTTTCTATCTGAATGCCACTATGTTCATATTACAGATTCCCCAACCTCACTCGTGGCTTCATTGTAGCATTTAATTCAATTCCCAATCTCATTCGGTCCATACAGTAACCAAGCAAGCACAGTACATATATGAAAACATGAATCATATTTTCACCCCGACCGGGATTCGAATCTTGGACTTATAATTACTAAGTCAAGGCGCTACCAACTACACACCACAGAAGGTTAAAAGGAATCCAACCGTATAGCTTATATCTGCTATCCTTAGGGTTGAACGCATTCTATCTGAATGCCACTATGTTCATCTTGCAGATTTCCCAACCTCACTCTTGGCTTCATTGTAGCATTTAATTCGATTCCCATTCTCATTTGGGCCATACAATAACCAAGCATGCACATTACATATGTGAAAACATGAATCATTTTTTCCCCCGACCGGGACTCGAACCTAGGACTTATAATTATTAAGTCATGGCACTACCAACTACACACCACAGAAGGTTAAAAGGAATCCAACCTTATAGCTTATATCTGCTATACTTAGGGATGAACGCATTGTATCTGAAGGCCACTATGTTCATATTACAGATTCCCCAACCTCACTCGTGGCTTCATTGTAGCATTTAATTCAATTCCCAATCTCATTCGGGCCATACAATAACCAAGTAAGCACATACATATGTGAAAGCATCAATAATTTTTTTTACCCCGAACGGGACTCGAACCTAGGACTTATAATTACTAAGTCAAGGCGCTACCAACTACAAGCCACAGAAGGTTAAAAGGAATTCAACCTTATAGCTTATATCTGCTATACTTAGGGATGAACGCATTCTATCTGAATGCCACTATGTTCATATTACAGTTTCCCCAACCTCACTCGTGGCTTCATTGTAGCATTTAATTTAATTCCCAATCTCATTCGGGCCATACAATAACCAAGCAAGCACATTACATATATGAAAACATGAATCATTTTTTTACCCCGACTGGGACTCGAACCTAGGACTTATAATTACTAGGTCAAGGCGCTACCAACTACGCACCACAGAAGGTTAAAAGGAATCCAACCTTATAGCTTATATCTGCTATACTTAGGGATGAACGCATTCTATCTGAATGCCACTATGTTCATATTACAGATTCCCCAACCTCACTCGTGGCTTCATTGTAGTATTTAATTCAATTCCCAATCTCATTCGGGCCATACAATAACCAAGCAAGCACATTACATATGTGAAAACATGAATCATTTTTTTACCCCGACCGGGACTCGAACCTAGGACTTATAATTACTAAGTCAAGGTTCTACCAACTACACACCACAGAAGGTTAAAAGGAATCCAACCTTATAGCTTATATCTTCTATACTTAGGGATGAACGCATTGTATCTGAAGGCCACTATGTTCATATTACAGATTCCCCAACCTCACTCGTGGCTTCGTTGTAGCATTTAATTCAATTCCCAATCTCATTTGGGCCATACAATAACCAAGCAATCACATTACATATGTGAAAACATGAATAATTTTTTTACCCCGACCGGGACTCGAATATAGGACTTATAATTACTAAGTTGGTAGCGCCTTGACTTAGTAATTATAAGTCCTAGGTTCGAGTCCCGGTTGGGGTAAAAATATGATTCATATTTTCACCTATGTAATGTGCTTGCTTGGTTATTGTATGGCCCTAATGAGATTGGGAATTGAATTAAATGCTACAATGAAGCCATGAGTGAGGTTGGGGAATCTGTAATATGAACATAGTGGCATTCAGATAGAATGCGTTCATCCCTAAGTACAACAGATATAAGCTATAAGGTTGGATTCCTTTTAACCTTTTGTGGTGTGTAGTTGGTAGCACCTTGACTTAGTAATTATAAGTCCTAGGTTCGAGTCCTGGTTGGGGTAAAAAATGATTCATGTTTTCACATATGTAATGTGATTGCTTGGCTATTGTATGGCCCGAATGAGATTGGGAATTGAATTAAATACTACTATGAAGCCACGAGTGAGATTGGTGAATCTGTAATATGAACATAGTAGCATTCAGATAGAATGCGTTCATCCCTAAGTATAGCAGATATAAGCTATAAGGTTGGATTCCTTTTAACCTTCTGTGGTGTGTAGTTGGTAGCACCATGACTTAGTAATCATAAGTCCTAGGTTCGAGTCCCGGTCGGGGTAAAAAAATGATTCATGTTTTCACATATGTAATGTGATTGCTTGGTTATTGTATGGCCTGAATGAGATTGGGAATTGAATTAAATGCTACAATGAAGCTACGAGTGAGGTTGGGAAATCTGTAATATGAACATGGTGGCATTCAGATAGAATGCCTTCATCCCTAAGTATAGCAGATATAAGCTATAAGGTTGGATTCCTTTTAACCTTCTGTGTTGGGTAGTTGGTAGCGCCTTGACTTAGTAATTATAAGTCCTAGGTTCGAGTCCCGGTCGGGGTAAAAAATTTATTCATGTTTTCACATATGTAATGTGCTTGCTTGGTTATTGTATGGCCCGAATGAGATTGGGAATTGAATTAAATGCTACAATGAAGCCACGAGTGAGGTTGGGGAATCTGTAATATGAAGATAGTGGTATTCAGATAGAATTCGTTCATCCCCAAGTATAGCAGATATAAGCTATAAGGTTGGATTCCTTTTAACATTCTGTGGCGTGTAGTTGGTTGCGCCTTGACTTAGTAATTGAAAGTCCTAGGTTCGAGTCCCGGTCGGGGTAAAAAAATGATTCGTGTTTTCACATATGTAATGTGCTTGCTTGGTTATAGTATGGCCCAAATGAGATTGTTAATTGAATTAAATGCTACAATGAAGCCACGAGTGAGGTTGGTTAATCTGTAATATGAACTTAGTGGCATTCAGATAGAATGCGTTCATCCCTAAGTATAGCAGATATAAGCTTTGTGGTTGAATTCCTTTTAACATTCTGTGGTGTGTAGTTGGTAGCGCCATGACTTAGTAATTATAAGTCCTAGGTTCGAGTCCCGATCGGGGTAAAAAAATGATTCATGTTTTCACATATGTAATGTGATTGCTTGGTTATTGTATGGCACGAATGAGATTGGGAATTGAATTAAATGCTACAATGAAGCCACGAGTGTGGCTGGGGAATCTGCAATATGAAGATAGTGGTATTCAGATAGAATGCGTTCATCCCTAAGTATAGTAGATATAAGCTATAAGGTTGGATTCCTTTTAACCTTCTGTGGTGTGTAGTTGGTAGCGCCTTGACTTAGTAATTATAAGTCCTAGGTTCGAGTCCCGGTCGGGGTAAAAAAATGATTCATGTTTTTACATATGTAATGTGCTTGCATGGTTATTGTATGGCCCGAATGAGATTGGGAATTGAATTAAATGCTACAATGAAGCAACGAGTGAGGTTGGGGAATCTGTAATATGAAGATAGTGGCATTCAGATAGAATGCGTTCATCTCTAAGTATAGCAGATATAAGCTATAAGGTTGGATTCCTTTTAACCTTCTGTGGTGTGTAGTTGGTAGCGCCTTGACTTGGTAATTATAAGTCCTAGGTTCGAGTTCCGGTTGGGGTAAAATATGATTCATGTTTTCACATATGTAATGTGATTGCTTGGTTATTGTATGGCCCGAATGAGATTGGGAATTAAATTAAATGCTACAATGAAGCCACGAGTGAAGTTGGGGAATCTGTAATATGAAGATAGTGGCATTCAGATAGAATGCGTTCATCCCTAAGTATAGCAGATATAAGCTATAAGGTTGGATTCCTTTTAACCTTCTGTGTTGAGTAGTTGGTAGCGCCTTGACTTAGTAATTATAAGTCCTAGGTTCGAGTCCCCATCGGGGTAAAAAAATTATTCATGTTTTCACATATGTAATGTGATGGCTTGGATATTTTATGTCCCGAATATGATTGGGAATTGAATTAAATGCTACATTGAAGCCACGAGTGAGGTTGGGGAATCTGTAATATGAAGATAGTGGTATTCAGATAGAATGTGTTCATCCCTAAGTATAGCAGATATAAGCTATAAGGTTGAATTCCTTTTAACCTTCTGTGGTGTGTAGTTGGTAGCGCCATGACTTAGTAATTATAAGTCCTAGGTTCGAGTCCCGGTCGGGGTAAAAAAATGATTCATGTTTTCACATATGTAATGTGATTGCTTGGTTATTGTATGGCCCGTATGAGATTGGGAATTGAATTAAATGCTACAATGAAGCCACGAGTGAGGTTGGGGAATCTGTAATATGAAGATAGTGGCATTCAGATAGAATGCGTTCATCCCTAAGTATAGCAGATATAAGCTATAAGGTTGGATTCCTTTTAACCTTCTGTGGTGTGTAGCCGGTAGCGCCTTGACTTAGTAATTATAAGTCCTAGGTTCGAGTCCCGGTCGGGGTAAAAAAATGATTCATGTTTTCACATATGTAATGTGCTCGCTTGTTTATTGTATGGTCCGAATGAGATTGGGAATTGAATTAAATGCTACAATGAAGCTACGAGTGAGGTTGGGGAATCTGTAATATGAAGATAGTGGTATTCAGATAGAATGCGTTCATCCCTAAGTATAGCAGATATAAGCTATAAGGTTGGATTCCTTTTAACCTTCTGTGGGGTGTAGTTGGTAGCGCCTTGACTTAGTAATTATAAGTCCTAGGTTCGAGTCCCGGTCGGGGTAAAAGAATGATTCATATATATATATATATATATATATATATATATATATATATATATATATATATATATATATATATATATATATATATATATATATATAAAATATATATAGTAATCCCTCGCTCTTTCACGGTTCACCTATTGTGTATTCAGTGCATCGCAGATGTTTTTTGGCCAAAAAAAAAATATATGTATACTATATATATATATATATATATATATATATATATATATATATATATATATATATATATATATTTTTTTTTTTCTAAGATTATGGTAACACCAGGATGGGCCAAAAATGATAACATAAAACAGCCTTTATCAGGCTGTAAAGAGAAACAGATGGAGAGTGTAATGACCCGTCAGATGTGAAGGGATTATAAAAGATGTGTAATGAATATCCAACTCTCTGCTGGGTTTTAATATACCTCTGCATTACTCTCATGATGTCTATTGCAATAATTCTCTTTAAATCTTATTATTATTATTATTATTATTATTATTATTATTATTTGAGATAATAATTTTCCTTTGATTATCATTTTGGAGATTATTATCATTATTATTTTTATTATTATTATTGTTATTATTATTATTACTATTATTATTATTAATATTATTATTATTATTATTATTAAGGGCTCCTCATTGTTTGTATATATGTTGGTTTCTTTACTTTAATAACTGTGTACAGTGCCCCTCCCTAGTTTGCCAGGACAAAGAGAGTGTGGGGGGTTGGGTAGAATAGAATGCGAGAGAGAGAGAGAGAGAGAGAGAGAGAGAGAGAGAGAGAGAGAGAGAGAGAGAGAGAGAGAGAGAGGGGGAGGGAGGGAGGGAGGGAGGGAGAGAGGGAGGGAGAGAGGGAGAGAGAGAGAGAGATTATTTTATTTTATTTTATTAATTTATTGCGCCAAGGCGTCAGACATTACATGAGTTCATACAAATAATGCTTCAAATGGATATAAAATCAAGAATTGAACATGGTTTACAGGGAGGTGTACATATTGATAAAACATTGCTGCATACTAACACACAACTCACAGAATGGCAGCACAGAGTACATTATATGCAAAAGTAAAGCTCAGAGAAACGCAGAATGCACAAACAGAATTATATAGCAACATACAGAAAATATATGTATAATTCAATATAATTAATGGCCACCAAAGTGAGGAAAACGAGCAAGAATAACATCAAGGTTGTCATCATTAAGTAAAAATGAGCAGATCTGTATTAAGTTCTGACCTCGTGGTAAAACATCTCTCACTGCGGGGCACTGAAGACAATAGTGGTCAAGAGTGTTAGCATTAGTTCGGTCGCATAATTTACAGGAGGTGTACTGTGGCATATCTAGAGTCTGGGAGACCTGCCATAAAGGCCGATACCCCATTCTGAGCCGAGCACTAACTACATTGTTTTTCCGCACCATTAACCCGCGTCTGCGATACTTGTAGCGACTGTGAAGGAAGTGATCATGGTGCTGTATGGACACACTGTTGGCCCTCTCCGTGTCCCTGCGCTGGACCGTCATGGCAAACCCGGCTGAGTAGATGATGTTACGTAGGCATCGGAGGGAGGGCTCAGCGTCCACAGCATGCCCATCCAGCATACAGGCCGCCTTGGCAAGACGATCCGCTGTGTCGTTGCCAGTCAGCCCAATGTGGGATGGAGTCCACAAAAAAGACACAACAAGAGAAGCATCCCGAGCGGCTGCGAGGCGACATAGTATATTTCCCACAGTACGGCCACAGATAGGTCTTGGCGAGGATAGGGCTTGTAGGGCCGATTGGGAGTCACAAATTATTACCCCATTCACTCGTCGTCGAACAAGGAGAGTCACGGCATCCAAGATGGCATTCAGTTCACAGTAGGTGGAGCTCGACGAGGTGGGTAGTCTACGGCCAATCCATGAATCAGCCGGCACAGGCGGCTCCATGGTGGGGGAAAACACAGCACATGCCGCCCTCCCATCTGCTTGCACAGAACCATCAACATAGACGTGGTGTGCTGCAGGGACAGACGTGGATACATCAGCGATAGTCTCCAGAGCTAACTGTCTCTGTAAGGGGGGATAGACATCCTTCGAGGTCGGTGTATATGTGACAGCGGGGAGGGGGACACGCCAGGGTGGTAAATCTGGGACAGCCGCCTGCACTGGAGAGAGAGAGAGAGAGAGAGAGAGAGAGAGAGAGAGAATCTTTAATTAACTCCTGTTCATTCAACCAAAACTACATTATTTATTGTAAAAATAATGGTTTAATTACAAATTTGTAATAATAATAATAATAATACTAATAATAATAATAATAATAATCTCAACAATCATCATCAAAGGAGAATTATTGTTGCCAATAATAATAATAATAATAATAATAATAATAATAATAATAATAAGATTTAAGGAGAATTTTTGGAATAGACATCATGAAAGTAATGCAGAGGTATATTAAAACCTTGGAGAGAGCTGGATATTCATTACACATCTTTTATAATCCCTTCACATCTGACAGGTCATTACACTCTCCATCTCTGTTCCTCTTTACAGCCTGATAAAGGCTGTTTTATTTTATCATTTTTGGCCTGTCCTGGTGTCATAATCATCATTAAAAAAAAGATAAATAAAAATAATTTTTCTTTTAGGTGTTCCTACTTCACGGAAATTCACCTATCGCGGCTGGTCCCGAAACCGAACCCCTCGATAAACGAGGGATTACTATATATATATATATATATATATATATATATATATATATATATATATATATATATATATATATATATATATATATATATATATATATATATATATATATATATATATATATATATATATATATATATATAAGTACAAACTGTTAGCATACAGCACTAAATAGTAAGGAAGCCCATCAGTGAAACAAAACTTATAAAACAATGCTATATTTCGGATCCTAACTGGATCCCTTCTCAAGCACAACTGAGACAAAATAACAAAGAAGGAGGAGACATAAACAAAAGGACTCATGAGACCTGAGGGATTAAAATTTTTTATGATAACAGGACAGGTCTAATCCAAACGAATTATCCTCAACAAAGAAGCCGCCAAGATCATTAAACCATTAGCAAAGAAAAATGTTAATCCTTAAAATGATAAATGATCTGAAAGAAGATAACCCCCAACATATTATAATTAAAAGAATATTAATAAATATGCACATATAGATATACACATGTAACAGTATCTGTACACACTTCCCCATATACAAGAGCATACAAAATGAAATACATATATAAATCCTAATACAATCAAAATACACAACAACGACTACAATCTGGTTGGGGGTTTATCTTGAGGGATAACTTCGTTGAGGCAGCGCTTCAGGAGGGCTTTATCAGTTGTGTCAGGGGTCCATTGCCCCCTAGATAGATTAAAATTGTCCTTCATATCAATGAGGGAAGATTCCACTATTTTCCGTTTGAATTGACAGGTACTTTTAAATAGCATAGTGGCACCACTCCAATTAATCCGATGATTATGTTCATTGATGTGGGTGAAAAGAGCTGAATTTTCTTGATTATATTTTACTGCTCTCTTGTGTTCTAAGACTCTCTGGGATAGAGAGCGGCCTGTTTGTCCTATGTACACTCTATTGCAATCATTACAGCTTATTTGGTATACTCCTGCATTAACTTCTTTTTTGTTTTGGCTAACGTTAACTAATTCTTTTCTTAAAGTGGTGGGATAGTTAAAAGTGAATGGGGACTGTTTACTTAATGTATCATTTATGACGCCTAGCTTTTGGTGAAAAGGAAGGAGGATTTTGTTGAAATTATTCTCTTTGGGGGTCCTGTGAGGATTGTAAAAAACCTGTTTAGGTTTCTGCAAAGCTTTGTCTAAGAAAAAGGGAGGATAACAAAGTTGGTCAAGCTGAGAATAAATCGTTTGAATTTCATGTTCTAAATAATTAGAGCGGCAAATCCGGAGGGCTCTAAGGAATAAATTCGAAGCTATACCTAATTTTACTTTTTCTTCATGATAACTATAAAAGTGCACATAAGACACAGAGTGGGTGGATTTTCTATAGACTTTAAAGTTGTAACCCAAAGAATCTCTTAACAATGAGGACATCAAGGAAAGGCATTTGGTTTTTATTTTCCCATTCTACTTTAAATTTAATGGAAGAAACTAATCTATTTAATTGTGCTACAAATTCGTTAAAGGTACCCCAGGCATCATCCCAATAACTAAAAATGTCATCAACATAGCGCAGCCAAATCATGTTGGGAGGTTTGATTTCTCTCAGAAGCTCAGTTTCAAAATATTCCATATACAAATTGGCTAAAATTGGAGACAAAGGACTTCCCATACTACAACCGAACTTTTGCCTATAAAAATTGCCATTGAAAGAAAAGACATTATTACTCACGCAGTCTGATTAATTTGATAATTTTTGCTATGGGTAAGGGGAAATCCTTTTTAAAGGTTTCAAGTTTCTTAGCAAGGAAATTAAGTACATAATCTATTGGGACATTTGTAAAAAGTGATTCTATATCAAGACTGAGTAATTTAACCCCATTCATTGGAACATTGGATAACCTAAATCTCTGAAAGTCGATAGTAAGGGTTCACTTCCTAGAAGGTTTCTCTTGGCTATTAAGTCGCTTAAACAAAAAGATGATATCATCATAACTAAATCTGATAAGGGGGGAAAACTCGTACTTTTGAATAAAGACTGTTATATAGGTAAAGCTATGCAACTCCTTAATGACTCCAATACTTATGAGAAACTTTCTAAAAATCCCTTAGTAAATGTTGCTGCCACTTTCAATAAAAATGTTCGGGACATAGCTCAGTCAAAATGTGATAGGGAGGTCCTTGAGAAATTTAAAGTTATTAATCCTCAACTCCCGTATTTTTATGGCTTGCCCAAAACCCACAAGGAAAATATTCCTCTGCGTCCTATTGTTTCATGACGCGACTCTTTCACTTCAAAACTTGCTAAATGGTTAGCCAGCTTACTATCCCCATATCTAGGTAAATTTTCCCAAGCGCACCTAAAGCATTTCAGAGATTTAGGTTATCCAATGTTCCAATGAATGGGGTTAAATTACTCAGTCTTGATGTAGAATCACTTTTTACAAATGTCCCAATAGATTCTGTACTTAATTTCCTTGCTAAGAAACTTGAAACCTTTAAAAAGGATTTCCCCTTACCCATAGCAAAAATTATCAAATTAATCAGACTCTGCGTGAGTAATAATGTCTTTTCTTTCAATGGCAATTTTTATAGGCAAAAGTTCGGTTGTAGTATGGGAAGTCCTTTGTCTCCAATTTTAGCCAATTTGTATATGGAATATTTTGAAACTGAGCTTCTGAGAGAAATCAAACCTCCCAACATGATTTGGCTGCGCTATGTTGATGACATTTTTAGTTATTGGGATGATGCCTGGGGTACCTTTAACGAATTTGTAGCACAATTAAATAGATTAGTTCCTTCCATTAAATTTAAAGTAGAATGGGAAAATGAAAACCAAATGCCTTTCCTTGATGTCCTCATTGTTAGAGATTCTTTGGGTTACAACTTTAAAGTCTATAGAAAATCCACCCACTCTGCGTCTTATGTGCACTTTTATAGTTATCATGAAGAAAAAGTAAAATTAGGTATAGCTTCGAATTTATTCCTTAGAGCCCTCCGGATTTGCCGCTCTAATTATTTAGAACATGAAATTCAAACAATTTATTCTCAGCTTGACCAACTTTGTTATCCTCCCTTTTTCTTAGACAAAACTCTGCAGAAAGCTAAACAGGTTTTTTACAATCCTCACAGGACCCCCAAAGAGAATAATTTCAACAAAATCCTCCTTCCTTTTCACCAAAAGCTAGGCGTCATAAATGATATATTAGGTAAACAGTCCCCATTCACTTTTAACTATCCCACCACTTTAAGAAAAGAATTAGTTAACGTTAGCCAAAACAAAAAAGAAGTTAATGCAGGAGTATACCAAATAGGCTGTAATGATTGCAATAGAGTGTACATAGGACAAACAGGCTGCTCTCTATCCCAGAGAGTCTTAGAACACAAGAGAGCAGTAAGATATAATCAAGAAAATTCAGCTCTTTTCACCCACATCAATGAACATAATCATCGGATTAATTGGAGTGGTGCCACTATGCTATTTAAAAGTACCTGTCAATTCAAACGGAAAATAGTGGAATCTTCCCTCATTGAAATGAAGGACAATTTTAATCTATCTAGTGGGCAATGGACCCCTGACATAATTGATAAAGCCCTCCTGAAGCGCAGCCTCAACGAAGTTATCTCTCAAGATAAACCCCCAACCAGATTGTAGTCGTTATTGTGTATTTTGATTGTATTAGGATTTATATATGTATTTCATTTTGTATGCTCTTGTATATGGGGATGTGTGTACAGATATTGTTACATGTGTATATCTATATGTGCATATTTATTAATATTCTTTTAATTATAATAATATGTTGGGGGTTATCTTCTTTCAGATCATTTATCATTTTAAGGATTAACATTTTTCTTTGCTAATGGTTTAATGATCTTGGCGGCTTCTTTGTTGAGGATAATTCGTTTGGATTAGACCTGTCCTGTTATCATAAAAATTTTTAATCCCTCAGGTCTCATGAGTCCTTTTGTTTGTCTCCTCCTTCTTTGTTATTTTGTCTCAGTTGTGCTTGAGAAGGGATCCAGTTAGGATCCGAAATATAGCATTGTTTTATAAGTTTTGTTTCACTGATGGGCTTCCTTACTATATATATATATATATATATATATATATATATATATATATATATATATATATATATATATATATATATATATATATATATATATATATATATATATATATATATATATATATATATATATATATATATATATATATATATATATATATATATATATATATATATATATATATATATATATATATATATATATATATATATATATATATATATATATATATATATATATATAGCTGTCTTATATCTTGATCACTATGAATTAGATAGTACTATATATGCTTTAAGTAAAATGTATATTATTCATACATTATCACCTTACTTGTAGACATAAGTATAGCTGAAATTGTAGTTAAAGCTGTTTTGTGTATAATATGTGCTTAAGAGACTGAATTGCTATAGATGCAGTCTACCCTCTGGCCACAATCTTAATGTGTTCCTGAACCTCATTCACGAACCAAAATGTTCACGAACTTAAACAGCTTTTCCCATTGAAATTAATATAAATCCAATGACTCCATTCCCCAGTCCCAGAAAAATACCTTTTTATTTTTTATGGGTTTATATGTAGCAGAAATATAGAATGGAATGAAAAATAACCTTAATTATAGAAAAATACTCTAACAGTTAAATAGAAGATGATAATTGAATTGCACTTTACCTTTATGGTTGATAGTTGCTGGCACATGCGGAGGAGGAGGAGGAGGACAGATGGTCGATTTCACCATGTCATATTGCTTAGCGAGATCAGAAACACGAACACCATTCTCATGTTTACCTATTATTTCTTTCTTCGTTTACACAATAATACATTTAGACTTTTTAATGCCACTATCATTACACTTTTCACTTTCTTGGGAGCCGTAATTAGGGCTACTTTAAAGTAAAAAGCAAATAACTTTGAAAATCTGTGTGTATGTGCATTTGTACCTCGAAATATTGTTCGTAGGTTGATTCAAAATTTGTTTGCAAAATGTATTTGTAGGTCGATTTGTTCGTGGTTAGGAGAGTTCACAATTAGAGATTCGACTGTACTAAGATTATTATAAAAAATGAGTGCATTTTTTCTTTAACTATTTGAATCCTAAGAAACTGACTCTCATGGGTGCTCATATGGTAGACATGCTAATCCACAAATATATTTTATTTACTTTTGCCATATAAAGCAAAGTATTGGACATGTTTACAATTGTATTTTATTGTTTTTCAGGTATAGTGTTTTACTTTTATTTATTTAGTATAGATGTTCATATGTCTCTTACTGGCAATTTCGGTTTGTCTAATTAAATTACCGTAAAGTGCTCATAGTAAAAAACATATTATAATTATAGAGCCTTGTCTTTAAGTAGTTTTTTAACTAATTAATGTGTTAAAGTGTTTTTGTAAGTCTATGAACGAATTTATTGTTTAACTTAGCGAATTACAATTCCAAGCATTCTTAATATAAAAAGGAACTTCTTACTTCATGCTAAATTGTAATCTAATGAAGGTTCAAAGTGTGACCTCTTGTTATAGAGCCACCCTTATCAATGTATTGCTCTATATCAACATTGTCAAGAGCATGGAGAAATTAGAAAACGGTTATCACATCCTCCCATGTTCAGCTAGCTTCAATGGGGGGTAAATTAAACTCCTTCATCCTTTTTTCATTTCTTATTTTTGCATATATAGCACCAGCTTTGTGACATGTCTTTGAACATTCTCCTTGTTTTTTAACATATATTATCAAGTGCAGATCCTGAAGGGTACTGCATTTTTTATACTGTCCCTCATAATTCATATAAATACGACTTCGTAAATCTTTCTCCACATATGAAAAGTTTGGCAGAAATGCTTATCCTGCCTTTACCATACCCTGTTATAATGTGACAGGTGAAACATGACTAAGAGACAGAGAAGGTGTGAAAGAAACAATGACATAAATTTTGGAATATGTGTTGTGCAATCAAATTATAAGCCAGCATCTCCCCCCCCCCCCAATATTATGTATATGTAAATAAGATAATCTTGA
The DNA here is from genome assembly GCA_037179515.1 of Halocaridina rubra. NCBI lineage: Eukaryota > Metazoa > Arthropoda > Malacostraca > Decapoda > Atyidae > Halocaridina > Halocaridina rubra. The sequence continues at coordinate 43,883 of JAXCGZ010022777.1, read as the reverse complement.
GACATATCAAAAAACTGATATTATTAATGACACTAAATAATAAACAACACACAGAATCTTAGTTTATGAACGTTAGAGAAAAAGTGACATATATATGATCACACATAATCACTTAAGCCAGAGAGAGGGTTTTCCATGGCCATAGGGGTCTCATATTCTGTTGGTGGGGGATGGGAGAAAAGCACACTTGCAAGGGTAGTTGAGCGACAGCTGGCTGGCTTTCACATATGTGGCTCGAGAGGGGTGTGGGAAGGCATCACTCCAACTTATCCCAAGTGAGCGATTTCTTAATGATATTCTGCCACTCTGTCTAGCCTGATGGTATACTGTCGGTGTGGACATGCCATCATAATGACCCCTGTTCTGGTCCATAGCTTCGAGGAGGGATCCTATATCCTGATGTGTGAGGCCACTGTTAGAGGCTCTAGCTGGCGTAAGACTGTCCTGGGGAGAATGGATTCATGTCCCCGGCACGGGTCATTTCTAGTTTTCTTTGACAGAGAGTGTAATGCCAGTACCTGTTGACCTTGTAGTTTTGTCTTGCTATAGGTTCACAGTATCTGAGCTGTCTTCTCATTGCCAACTGTGCAAGGGACTTACAAATGCCTGACAGAATTGTGTTTAGACTGTAGTAGAGCTGGGATGCCTTGTCTGTGTCCATGCTGCTGATATCACCTTTGTTCAATTGAACGATCCTTTTAGCTGACTTGATGGTGACCTCAGATCTTCCATTAGACTGTGGTTAGTGTGAGGTGGAGAGGCAAGCTGAAAGCCTGCTGGCTAGTACAGTGGTAACGCGCTGGCTTCGCATTCACGAGGTCGAAAGATCGGTTCCCGTCCAAGACCAAGAGTTTAAGCTGTTTACTGGCAGGAACTGCTGTGGTTGGACACCACAGTGGGGGGTTGGAGCTTGCCCTGGCTGACGAATACCCATTGTATTGAAATGGAAATAGAGTTTGTTTGTTTGTTTTGTTCGTTCCCCTGGATAGTTCCGCCATCCATTGATAGCTGCTCCAGTGCCCCCCACCGGATAAAGAATCCTCGTAGCTTGGCAGTGATTTTACTAGAGGAGGTACCACTAGGCAAATGCGTGATTTTCAGCCAACCCATCAGTCTATTCGCATATGCCAGGTCCATGTGTCCACCGAGCTGGAAGAGATCTACCACCATCTGTTGAAAGGGGTATTCAGTGGGCGGGGCCTTAATTAGAACCTCAGACGGAGAGGAGGGGGTGTGTATGTCGCAGAAGACATAGGTAGACTTATGGTACAGAAGGTCCCCCTCCATGCTGGACCAATACACTATTTGTCTGGCTCACTAGAGCATTGAGTCAAGTCCTTGGTTACCTGCATTTAAGTTAGCTGCAGTCTTATTTCGGAGGGATTCTGGGATGACTAGGAATACGCAGCCTTGCCCAACCAAAGTTGTATGCGAGCAGATCATGAGCCATGGGTAGTCTGTCTTTCATGCCATAGAATGGGCGGTGACATGCTAATTTGTGCACCTTTTGGGAGGTTACTGCAGTGGCTGGGCACCACAGTGGGGGATAGGAGCTTGCACTGCCTGATGTTCTGAGGAGCGTCTCGGATGGATATCGGAACTGAAACCTGGCAACCTTTAACTTTACCTTTTAATACTCGAGCCACAAGTAGCTGGTAGATGGGGTCCTCTGCAGCTGTGCTCGAGATAGTATACTCATGCATGATGACGCTGTCTTCCTGACCTAGTGCCACCACAGTAGCCACCGTCATGGTTTTTCCAGGTCGTTGTCCTCTAAATTAGTTGTGCCCTTAAGGAGGGACACCTAGACAGCAAGTATGCGACAGAATTTCTTTTTTCCAGGCAGGTACTTAACGGTGAATTTACAGTGAAGAGTCTTCTCCTTGAGGCAGAATAACCTTGTCTTAACCACGTCTGGAAGGGCCCTGTCCCTTATGAACTTCACCAGTGGGATTTAGTCAGTGACAAGCATGAGTGTCGGACAACCCAAAAGGAATAGTCTCTCTTTGCGGAGGCACCAGGTGACTGCCAGAACCTTCCCCTCTAATGCAGCATACACAGTCTTTGCGGGGATTTGATGACAGCTACCACACAGAGATAGTCATCACCCTCCTTTGCAGCAGAAGAGTGTATCTGCAGAGGTACACCTGCGGTATTGCTGTAAGATGATGAAGCCGATGCCTTCCCTGCCCCAGTCAGTGATTGCTATAGTGGGCTGAGTCTTGTCGTATTAGACGAGTCCGGCTTTGCCTGCTGGCAGACGGTGCCCTGTGCCTCGAGAACTTCAGTAGGAGTTGGTCAACCCTGTCGCTAATTGGAACCATAAAAATGCAACTAATAACGATAACATGAATAACAAAACCATATTTCCTATTACAATATATGTATTAGAGGTTTAATAGGGACAGGCCACCCTACATTTAAGTATTTCTTTCAATTACAGACCAAGGATCTACGAGGAGTAGTAGAGGTATGTGTGGATTGTGGTGAATGTATGTTTCTTGGCTCGGCCTCCTCTCTTACAAGGAATAAGGCCATGCATGTGTATGTTTGTATTTACAAACCACTAAGAAATGAGAATTTACACAAAAATATATGTAAATATAAATTAGATATAGCAGCAAAGGAAAAGAAAATGAAAATGAAATGAAATAATAATATTATTAAAGGAAAAAACGTAGGACATGTACCTGACAACAGCTAGGAAGCAGACATTTTTTTGGGGGAGGGGGTAGCTAAGTGGTGGAGGAGGAATGATATTGGCTTTTGCTAGCAACAACAGAATCTTAAAATTTAGGTTATTTTCCCTGCAGTAATAATAAGAATAATAATAATAATGATAATATACTGGGGGTCCTCAACTTTTGTCAGTGATCTGTTCTTGAAATGTGATGTAACCCTAATTTCATAATATTTTGGAACACTCCTAAATAAGCACCTTTGCTAATGCAGTAGTAAAATTTATTCCTTTTCCTTGCATTTCACTATCTCTAGTTTCACTTTCATGGTGGTTTCCCTTTTCTTCAAAGCATTGCCATCTGATAAATCTGCTTTATGCTTGGGAGACATACTACAGGCCAAAAAATTATCAGAAAGAAGCAAAATAATTTATGGGAGATGCGATGTAAAAACGAAATATTGTAACTCGAGAACAGTGTAAACCGAGGACCCCTGTATGTATAAGAAGAGAGAGAGAGAGAACTCAGGCTCATACCTGTGGTTTTCAAAGGTATGTGTGTAATTATTACCTATTTGCAATTACCTAATTGTGCTTACAGGAATGAGCCCTATGCTCATAACTCCCTGTCTCCTGGAAGGTTCCATTTCATACTCGATGATTCTTATCATATCTGCCTCTAAAACAATGAATTGAGTTAGCATTAACTACCTCCTCACTTGGCATATTCCAATCATCAACTATTCTTTCACCAAAACAGTACTTCCTTATATATTGCAAGGAAGCTTTCATATGAAGCTTTAAACTATGACCTCTAGTTCTGAAGCCAGCCGTATCAAAATATCAATCCTTATCCACTTAGTCAAAACCATTAAATGATGGTATATCTAATTCTCTCAGCCTCTCCTAATTGTGTGTGTCTAATACACACATACTGTACTGTATACACTGAGAGAAGAAGCATGGATAGATACAGACTGACATATTTGGTGTAATAGATGGAGTTTTAGCAGTTTAGGTATTATTATTATTATTATTACTATTACTACTATTATTATTATTATTATTATTATTATTATTACTACTATTATTATTATTATTATTATTATTATTATCATTATTATTATTATTAAGCACAAAGAAGACATTAGCCTAAGTGCTTTTTCTTTCTTCTCTCTCTCTCTCTCTCTCTCTCTCTCTCTCCTTCTCTCTCTCGTCTCTCTCTCTCTCTCTCTCTCCTCTCTCCTCTCTCTCTCGTCTCTCCTCTCTCTCTCTCTCTCTCTCTCTCTCTCCATCTCTCCTCTCTCTCTCTCTCTCTCTCTTCGTCTCTCGACTATTAATTATTTTATTATTAGATCTCAAAGCTAGATCCTCTCGACTCCAGTGCTCTCTCCTCATCTCCTCTCTCTCTCTCCTCTCTCTCTCATCTCTCTCTCTCTCTCTCTCCTTCTCTCCTCTCTCTCTCTCTCTCTCTCTCTCTCTCTCTCTCTCTCTCTCTCTCTCTCTGCTGGCTAGTACAGTGGTAACGCGCTGGGGCTTCGCATTCACGAGGTCGAAAGATCGGTCCCCGTCCAAGGACCGAGAGTTTAAGCTGTTTACTGGCAGGAACTGCTGTGGGTGGACATCACAGTGGGGGGTTGGGGCTTGTCCTGGCTGACGAATACCCATTGTAAAATGGAAATAAAGTTTATTATTATTATTATTTATTTATTACTCTCTCTCTCTCTCTCTCTCTCTCCTCTCTCTCTCTCTCCTCTCTTCTCTCTCTCTCTCTCTCTCTCTCTCTCCTCTCTCTCTCTCTCTCTCTCTCTCTCTCTCTCTCTCTCTCTCTCTCAACCATTATTAATATTTTTTTTCTCACCATAAACCTGAGTAGATAGTTTTCTATCTGTCAGTTGGCTGACCATGTATGGAGCTCCTCCACTCGCTTCTGTATTTTGGGCAGCCACGCATTGCTTGACCAAAAAGGTTTTCTTCCAGTGTCTTGCTAGGACTATCCTGGAAACTATTATTATTATTATTATTATTATTATTATTATTATTATTATTATCATTATTATTATTATTATTATTATTATTATTATTATACACTAAGGAGATGATAGCCCAAGCTTGTCATCTCTGTCTTTTTCTCTCTATCTCTGAATATGTGTGTGAGGTAATATACCATCACTACCATGTTTTGGCAAAAAAATGAAAAAGCAGGGAAATTTTTCATCATTACCTGAAAATCTTGACAACAAATGAGTGAAGCAACAAAATGCAGGGCAAAGAATAGCAGAGATCACCTGTGCGCGTATATATATATATTATATATATATATATATATATATATATATATATATATATATATATATATATATATATATATATATATATATATATATATATAGCGGTGATCCCAACCCTCGAACACTTGTACCCACGAGCAAACCAACCCACGAACAAAATTTTGAACAAATTTTGACCCCAACCTAGGAATAAATTCCAACCCATGAACAAAAATGTGTTGGCCAAACCACCACATGTCCCACTCGGCCGCTTTCAGTTCTGCATTGGTGCACTTGCTGTGTGGTTCGTTTGTGATTTGATCAGATTTCTCGCTTATATTCCATTGTTTAACTTTTAATATGGCCCTTATTATGGCTCCAAAGAAAGTTAAAAGTGTTATTGATATTGACTTCAAATAACCCGGATGCCTAACAATGGAAACGAAAAAAGAAATAATTGCAAAACATGAAATTGGGGTGCGTGTGTCCGATCTCGCCACGCAGTACAACATGGCGAAACCAACCATCTGTACTTTTTTAAAGAACAAAGAGATCATAAAGGCAGCTGCCGTGGCTAAGGAGGTAAATATATTAACGAAGAAAAGGTCACAGGTAATAGAAGAGGTAGGAAAATTATTATTGTTGTGGATAAATGAAAAACGGTTGGAGATAGTATTAGCGAGGCCATAATATGCGCTAAGGCTTTGCAAAACCACCAAGATTTTGTAGCAAACTTTTGGAGTTCTAGTGGCACTAGACTGGAGGAATTTTAAACCAGTAGAAGCTGGTTTGAACACTTTCGTCGCCGAACTGGGATTCATAGCGTCATTAGACATGGAGAGGCAGCTAGTTCCAACCAGAAAGCAGTGGATTCTTACGTAAAGAAAGTCGCTAAATATATCAAGAGTGAAAGGTTATATCTTGCAACAAGTGTTTAATTGTGATGAAACGGGTCTCTTTTGGAAGAAAATGCCCAAAAGAACCTTTATAATCCAAGAGGAGAAATCACTGCCTGGCCACAGGGGACTGTATGATCAAATCTCTTTTAGTTTACCACTTTGAAAATCCGTGTATTTTTAAAAGCAATAACGTATTTAAGGCTAGCCTCCCAGTAAGGTGGAGGTCAAATCCAATGGCTTGGGTCATGTGGATTTTATTCCTAGAGTGGTTGATTGAAGTGTTTGTGCCAGCAGTGAAGCAATATCTTGAGGAAAATTATTTACCCCTTAATGGATAATGCTCCTGCCCATCCTCCAGATGTGGAAGATCTCGCTATACATTACTTCATTAAAGTAAAATTTCTGCCTCCCAACTCCACTCCTCTCCTCCAGCCCGTGGATTAGCAGGTAATTTCTAATTTTAAAAAGATGTATACGAAGGGTCTTTTTGCCAGGTATTTCCAGGTCACTAATGACACGGATATGACCCTTCGTGATTTTTGGAAAGACCACTTTAATATCCTCCCCTGCATTGGCCTCGTTGAAAAAACATGGAAGGAGGTCTCATATCATACTTGAACTCCACCTGGAGGAAACTTTGGCCAGGTTGAGTAACTGATAGAGACTTTGAAGGCTTCAAGCAAGAGTTAGCTATTCAAATTGTGAATGAAATTGTGACGACAGGCAAAAGTTTCGGCTTGGAGGTCAATGAGGAGGATGTGGAGGAGCTAGAGGAGGACCACAAAGAACTTTCCATTAATGAATTAATTGAGTTGCAACATGAACAGGTGAAGCTTCTCTAAGAGGAACAGTCACCGGAAGAAGGGGTTAAGAGAGTAAAGGTGTCCAGTGAAGAATTTAGAGAAATTTTTAGTAAGTGGAATGATGTGCTGGCTTTTATTGTGAATCATCACCCAGATAAAACTGTGTGCAATAGAGTAGTGAATATGATAAATGACAATGCGATGATTATTTTTAGAAAAATTTATCAAAGAAAAAATAGACAAATTTTTCTGGATCGTTTCCTTGTCCCAGTAGCCAGGGAAAGCAGCTTCCAAAAGAGAAAAAGAGAGAGAAAACACCAGAACTACAGCCTGTATCGGAAGAGTATCCTAACATTTTTTGGAAGGGGACTCTTCCAAAAATTAATCCCCTGCCTATCCTCCTCCACCACCATCCATGTATGACAGCAACAATCATCCACAAAGTTAAATACAGTACTTTATTATATCATTAATTTTATTTTCCTTAATTATTAATCTTATTTTCCTTTTACAGAGTATATTGATTATAACCTGTATTATATTTCTTGTTTTTCATGACTAAAAAAATTTTAAAATGAATATTTGTGGTGACCTGGAATGAATTAATTGGATTTACATCTTTTCAATGGGGAAATCAAATCCAACCCACTAACATTCCAACCCAAGAACACTTTATATATATATATATATATATATATATATATATATATATATATATATATATATATATATATATATATATATATATATATATATATATATATATATATTAATAACACTGAACTGTTAACATACAGTCTAAAATGGAAGGAAAAGCCCATTAAATAAAACAACGAAAATATATATATATATAAATTACTTATTAATTTCGTGACCTAAGCTGGTCACCTTCTCAAAGTACAATGGCAAGAGATACAACTAGCAAAACAAAAGAAAACTTGAAAAAAAGGAGACAAAAGAGCCGCCCCCCGGAGTCTTAAACATGGGATTAATAGATAACAATCTTAAATGCCCGCCGGGGTTACTCAGTAATCCCCACAAACAGGCCGCAAAAGGAATTAAAGTCCATACTTGGCTAAATTATATTAACAAAAGAAACTTAATAATAGTAATTATATATATATATATATATATATATATATTTATATATATATATATATATATATATATATATATATATATATATATATATATATATATATATATATATATATATATATATATATATATATATATATATATATATATATATATATATATATACACGAGCTTTGGGCTCTTTCCCGTAAACACAATTAGGTAATCACATATATATATATATATATTATATATATATATATATAATATATATATATATATATATATATATATATATATATATATATATATATATATATATATATACACATACACAGAGGGTTAGAGTAAGACACTCAGTGTCTGAATGGAGAAGAGTTAGTAGTGGAGTTCCACAGGGTTCAGTTTTAGGGCCACTTTTGTTCCTTGTATATGTAGATGACCTACCAGAGTCTGTAAATTCATTCATGAATATGTTTGCAAATGATGCAAAGATTGTGAAGAAAGTAAAAAACGAGAACAATGGTAGAGAACTTCAGGAGGATCTAAATAATCTGCATGAGTGGTCAGAAAAGTGGCTAATGAAATTCAGTACTTCAAAATGTAAGGTAATGAGAATGGGTACAAGTGCAAGAAGGCCGAAGCTTGACTACTCGGTGGCTGGAGTACAACTTCAAGAGACAGAAAATGAGAGAGATCTAGGAGTAAACATACTGGCAGATTTGTCTCCAGAAATACATTTAAATGGCATAGTAAGGGCAGCATATGCATTCTTATCAAATGTAAGGGTAGTCTTCAGGTACATGGACAAGGAAATGTTCAGAAATATTTATGTAACCTATGTGAGACCAAAACTTGGATATGCAGCCCCCTTTTGGAATCCGCACCTGAAAAAGCACATAGCTAAGCTTGAAAAAGTTCAAAGACATGCCACGAAACTGGTGCCAGAAATACGCAATCTCAGTTATGATGAGAGGCTGAGGGAATTAGACTTACCATCACTCGAAGCTAGAAGAGTGAGGGGGGGATATGGTGACAGTCTTTAAATTCCATCATGGTTATGACAGAGTGAATAGGGATCGATATTTTTATATGGCTGGCTCTAGAACTAGAGGTCATAGTTTGAAGCTTCGTAAGAAAACTTCTTTGCAGGATGT
>JAXCGZ010022777.1:0-30000 GCA_037179515.1 Halocaridina rubra | reverse complement strand
ACAGTAGAATTAAAAGATAGGATTCACAACAGTAAGGCAGATATAGTAGCAATTACAGAGACTAAGTTGAGTGAGGACATAAACAGTGTCACAGTTTTTCCTAAGGGCTTCAGAATACTAAGGGTCGAAAGATCTGAGAGGACTGGTGGAGGGATAGCACTGCTCATAAGTGAGAGGATTCAAGTTGAAGAGATAAACTTGGCTATAGAAAGTGAGTTCAGGGAATTTCTTGTTGCTCGCATAAATACTGGGTCAGAGAGCATTATAATAACTGTTGTATACAACCCACCAAGGAACCAAAATAGGCTTGAAATTTATGAGGAAAGTCATATAGGTACGATTGAAGTCATAAACTCAGTTGTTAACATGGCGCGGGAGAAAAAATGTAGGATTTTGATTATGGGAGACTTTAATCATAAAGAGATAGATTGGATAAATCTTGACCCACACAGTGGTGAGGACTCCTTTGGGGCAAGATTCCTAGATTGCGTACAAGGGAATTTCCTACACCAACATGTAATGGAACCAACAAGAGCCAGGGGTGGGGATGAGCCATCACTACTTGATCTGGTGTTCACAGATAATGTGTTGGATATTGAAAATATTGAGTATGAACCACCAATTGGAAAGAGTGACCACTGTGTGTTGTTGATGGAGTATATCATGGAAGACATTCTTCCTGAGAGTAGAGGCACTGAGGACATGAGGAGGAACTATCAGAAAGGAGATTACATCAAAATGAATGAGCTTTTTGCAGTTATTGACTGGAGAACCTTATTTTACAACAAATCTGTACAAGAAATGTATGACATCTTTTGTGAGAAATATGGGAAGATTGTAGATTGCTGCATACCTGTCACCAAAGTAGGTGTAATTCATGCCAGAGAGAAATGGTTCGATAATGGGTGTAAAAGAGCTAAGGAGTGGAGAGACAAATGCTGGAAAAGGTATAGGAGGAGAAAAAACATAAATGCCTGGCAAACCTACAAAAGAGCAAGAAATGACTACCTAAGTAAAAGGAGAGAGGCAGAGAAAGATTATGAGAGGGACATCACCAGGAAGGCGAAAGAAAATCCCAAGCTTTTCCACAGCTTTATCAGAGGAAAACTGAAGGTAAAAGAACAGGTTTTAAGGCTAAAGAGAGCGGATGGAAGCATCACTGAGACGGACGAAGAGATCTGCAAAGAATTGAACAAGGAGTTTCAGTCAGTATTTACAGTAGAAAATACCCCACCCCCTCAGATTGCAGTGATAGAAGCTCAAGGGCCGGTATTAGAGAACATCAACCTTACAGCCACAGAGGTATGCAAGGCGCTGATGGATTTAGATGTTCATAAAGCTACAGGTCCTGATGACATATCCCCTCATGTGCTTAAAAAATGCGCAAACACAATATCAGTGGCACTAAGTATCATATTTAAGGAGTCATTGGAGTCGGGGGAGATTCCAAGATGCTGGAAACAAGCAAATGTGATACCTATCTTCAAAAAGGGAAGGAGGGATACGGCTCTGAACTATAGACCAGTTTCCTTGACCAGCATAGTTTGCAAAGTTATGGAGAAACTACTAAGGAAACATATCTCTCTTCACTTGGAATCCTTCAACTTTTTGTCAGTGAGGCAACATGGCTTCAGAGAAGGAAGATCAACAGTAACAAACTTATTAGAATTTTTTGATGAGGTAAGCCAAATCTTACAGGAAAGAGAGGGCTGGGCAGATTGCATATTCCTAGACTTCCAGAAAGCGTTTGACACTGTTCCACATGGGAGACTTATTAGGAAGCTGCAATCAATGGCTAGAATAGGTGGAAATGTCTTGGAATGGATAAAAACTTACTTAGAAGGAAGGGAACAGAGGGTTAGAGTAAGACACTCAGTGTCTGAATGGAGAAGAGTTAGTAGTGGAGTTCCACAGGGTTCAGTTTTAGGGCCACTTTTGTTCCTTGTATATGTAAATGACCTACCAGAGTGTGTAAATTCATTCATGAATATGTTTGCAGATGATGCAAAGATTGTGAAGAAAGTAAAAAACGAGAACAATGGTAGAGAACTTCAGGAGGATCTAAATAATCTGCATGAGTGGTCAGAAAAGTGGCTAATGAAATTCAATACCTCAAAATGTAAGGTAATGAGAATGGGTACAAGTGCAAGAAGGCCCAAGCTTGACTACTCGGTGGCTGGAGTACAACTTCAGGAGACAGAAAATGAGAGAGATCTAGGAGTAAACATATTGGCAGATTTGTCTCCAGAAATACATATAAATGGCGTAGTAAGGGCAGCATATGCATTCTTATCAAATGTAAGGGTAGCCTTCAGGCACATGGACAAGGAAATGTTCAGAAATATTTATGTAACCTATGTGAGGCCAAAACTCGAATATGCAGCCCCCTTTTGGAATCCGCACTTGAAAAAGCACATAGCTAAGCTTGAAAAAGTTCAAAGACATGCCACAAAGCTGGTGCCAGAAATACGCAATCTCGGTTATGATGAGAGGCTGAGGGAATTAGACTTGCCATCACTCGAAGCTAGAAGAGTAAGGGGGGATATGGTGACAGTCTTTAAATTCCTTCATGGTTATGATAGAGTGGATAGGGATCGATATTTCGATATGGCTGGCTCTAGAACTAGAGGTCATAGTTTGAAGCTTCGGAAGAAAACTTGTTTGCAGGATGTAAGGAAATACTTTTTCAGTGTAAGAGTAGTTGATAATTGGAATTCGCTAAGCGAGGAGGTAGTTAATGCTACCTCAATCCATAGTTTTAAGGACAGGTATGATAAGTATCACTAAGTCTAAAAATGGAACCGATCAGGAGACGGGAAGATACGAGCTTTGGGCTCTTTCCCGTAAACACAATTAGGTAATCACAATTAGGTAATCACACACATTCTATTCTACCCAACTCCCCACACTCTCTTTGTCCCAGCCAACTAGGAAGGGGTACTGTACACAGTTATTAAAGTAAATAAACCAACAGATGTACAAAGAATGATGAGCCCTTAATAATAATAATAATAATAATAATAATAATGATGATGATGATGATGATAATAATCATCTCCACACTCATCATCAAAGGAATATTATTGTCGCCAATAATAATAATAATAATAATAATAATAATAATAATAATAAAATGATCTAAGGAGAATTATTGAAATAGACATCATGAAAGTAATGCAAAGGTATATTAAAACCCAGCAGATAGCTGAATATTCATTACACATCTTTTACAATCCCTTCACATCTGACAGATCATTACGCTCTCCATCTCTGTTTCTCTTTACAGCCTGATAAAGGCTGTTTTATTTAATAATTTTTATACCCATCCTGGTGTCACAATCCTTAAAAAAATTATATATATATATATATATATATATATATATATATATATATATATATATATATATATATATATATATATATATATTTATTTATTTATTTATTTATTTATTTATTTTTTTCCAAAAAATATCCGTGATGCACTGAATCCGCGATAGGTGAACCGCGAAATAGTGAGGGATTACTGTATATATATATATATATATATATATATATATATATATATATATATATATATATATATATATATATATATATATATATATATTATTATATATATATATATATATATATATATATATATATATATATATATATATATATATATATAGTGTTACCTCCCTTATCGCGGTAGTTCGGTCCCGGATCCAGCGCGAACCAGGATATCTGTGGAGTAGGATCAGCCTACATGTACATAGATATTTTAATGTATTTTTACGTTTACACTGTATAAACCCTCCCTGTACTGTTAAAAAACACCCTTTACATTATAAATAACAGCAAGCAACATAATTTTTTATGAAAGTGATTGGAAAACTTACCGTGAATGAGGTGATGATGACTTGACATATATAGGTAAAGTATTTTACAATAATTTTTACGTTTATGTAAAATAGCGGCCGACATCCACAAACATTTTTCCTTCTTTCAACATATCTAAGATTTTCACTTTATCTACAATGGTTAACATTTTCCTTTGCCGCTTATGCTCACTACAAGAAGCCTTAGAAGATGAAGGATGCTTGGGAGGCATTGCAAAGGTTAAAATATGCGAGTAAAAAAATCACAAGCAAACATATACATATTAATAATAATAAGCCAACGTGAATGGCGCACACGAGTGAGGAGAGACAATGGAAGATGGTGGAAGCCTTTGTCCGAAACGCTGATAGCGGTATTGTATTTTACATGTTGCAATACTGTTAGTATTTATGTTTTTTACTATTTTTTACTGTTTTATTATTCTTAGGCTAAGAAATACGCTTTATATTATCAATAAAATCATGAAACTACTGGAAATATAAATATATATGCTAGCTCACGTAGCTGCGACCCCAATACATTGTACGCTATCGAACACAAGCAAAACGTTTAATAAGCACAACATGAACGGCTCACACGTGAGTTAGACTGAACGAGTCTTTGTCCTGAATGCTGATATCGGCATCGTATTTTACATGTTGCAATACTGTTAGTATTTATGTTTTTTACTATTTTTTACTGTTTTATTATTCTTAGGCTAAGAAATACATTTTTTTATTAATAAAATTATGAAACTACTGGAAATATAAATATATATGCTAGGTCACGTAGCTGCGACCCAAATACATTGTACGCTATCGAACACTATTTAGCATGATGCAATACTGTGAGTTATGCTGTACGTACGTATATCATTCAGTTATTAGTACAATGTATATTAATTTAAAATTCATTTAGTTATTTGATGATTGTACAAAATCTACTGTATTTATTCATTGTAATTTGGACCAAATATTCCTTTTGTAAAGATTATACTGTACTTTTCAGAAGAGGTGGTCAATAAATATATCTATCTACTATCTATATCTAAATTTATGTTTTTCACTATTTTTTACTGTTTTATTATTCGTAGGCTGGGAAATAATTTTTTTTTTATCAATTAGATAATGAAATATGTTTTTTTCAATAAAAAAGCGAAAATACTGAATTTTTTTTTTTTATATTTTAATATTTTTGCATATACCCATGAAATAAAATAATAATTTATCAAAAAAGAAAAACGCGAACCAAGAAACGCGAATAACCGGGGAACACTATATATATATATATATATATATATATATATATATATATATATATATATATATATATATATATATATATATATATATATATATATATATATATATATATATATATATATACCCAGTTCTTGGAATAACGCGGATAGGTTCTCAGAAGCGACGAGTAATGTAAAAATCGTGTAATGTAACGAGTCAATTTCCATAAGAAACAATGATAATGGGCATAGATACTTTTCACAACCATACATAGACATACTATGCCAAAAATATAAGATAAGTGAAACATATTTTACAAGTACATAACAAAGCAGGAAGACCTGTAGCTATTTTTATTGAAAAACAAAGACTGTAGTTAAGAGTTGTACAACCGTACAAATTGTAAATAATATTTTTTATCAAAATATGTAATTATTGTAAATAGGTAATAATTTAGTAATTATTAAGTTATTTTAAAGTTGTATTTTATGGGTCAATAAATACTCTTGGGTTGTTTGTAACTCCTCCCACTGAAATAGCTGTACATATAAATAACCCTGAATTGGATCATTAAATCAGTTCAATATTCTGCTTGTATTGGTGAACATCCTCTTTTATATATTGAGTAAAATAACTCTTGCTTTCCGTGTGAAGTAGTGAAGTAACCACAGTCGTTACATTGGTGACCCCGGAGTGTTTCTATCTCTCACCCACGCCATGACAGACATCAAACCTTCTACAGAGGCAACAGACCTTATTGCTAACTTCAAACTCCTGACGTTCTCCACCATCGATGCCCACATCTGGTTCTGACGTGCAGAAATACAATTTCGTTTAAAGAGGATCACAAATTCCGGAACACAAGCTGATCATGTTTTATTATCCATTCCTGACACACTTTCCCCAGATATCAGACTGGTTGGAATCCAAGGGTTACAAATGCCATCGCATACCAGGACTTGAAAACCTTCCTCTTGAAGAAATTCTCTCCATCTCCAGAGAAAAGTTAAAATGATATTTGACCATTCAAAACAGGCACTAGGTGATCAGTGCCCTTCTGACGCACTTGCTGAGATGAGAGCTATTGCCCGTCTTCCTCCCGACAGTTCGGGTACCAGTCAGACAATAGATGTACTCCTCACCCTTTGGTTACAGCGTCTTCCTGAATCTGTCCGTGCTGCAATCACAGATTTTTCAACTTTCGATGATGCAGCTCTGGCAGCCCGTGCAGACAGTCTTCTCGATACACACAATGCAGCTAGTCGCCCACCAATATATGCCAGCACACCTCCTAACATTACCAATATCAATCACATGTACTCCAGATGCTGCCACATCTTCATCTCGATCATCATTCTACAAGAATGCCCTCACACGACCTCGAGCTAAAGAAATTACCTCATATTTTCACAAAAGACTGGATGTCACGTCCAAACTCTGTTACTATCACGCCCGCATTGGTCACGCCGCCAAAAACTGAAAAAAACATATATATGGGCAAAATACTTGCTTTAAGGTCGTCGCTGCCTGCGGTGGCCTCTGTCTCAATTAATGTTTTCTTCCTAGTTGATTCCATTACAGGTATCAAATTCCTGGTTGACACATATGCCTGCAGGTCTCTCATTCTGAAATCCATGGTCCACAGTGGTTGTAGTTCAGGTACTGACAACAAATTGGTAGCTGCCAACGGGTCTCGCATCACTATTTATGGATACAAAGTTCTCCAGCTATCCTTAGCCAACAGAACTTTCACGTGGAAATTTATTATTGCAGATGTTTCTCTACCTCTCATAGGAGCTGATTTTCTTGTTCATTTCCATCTCCTCGTCGAAGTTGCCAATCGCCGCCTCGTGGACACCAACACCTTTTCCTCAATTGCCATTGTTACCGCACCTGCTGACCTCGCTCTTCACATATTCAAATGCCCTAGATGATTACTCCTTCCTGCAGTCTACATATCCTGAAGTCTTCAAACCAGAACTTCGCCTCTCTTCCCGCACACCTGCAAGTCATGGTATTTTCCATTTTATACGAACTTCAGGTCGTCCAGTATTCTCAAAGTTTCGTCGGCTGTCTCCCGAAAAACTCACCACAACAAAAAAGGTCTTCAAGGAAATGGAAGAAATGGGTCTATATCAAAAGGCATCCAGCCCATGGGCATCCCCATTGCACATAGTAATAAAAAAGGACGGCACACTATGACCCTGCGACGACTACAGGCATTTGAATATGATGACAGAACCTGATCATTACCCTCTCCCTAACATTGCTGATGTCACGACATACCTACATGGGACCAAGATATTTTCCAAACTGGACTTGCTCAAAGGTTACTATCAAGTCCCTATGAATCCTGAAGACATTCCCAAGACAGCTATAACCACTCCCTTTGGAACATACGTTCAACTACTCTTGCTTCGGCCTCAGAAACGCCAGAGCCACTTTCCAACGCATGATGGGTGGGATTTTGGGTGACCTACCCTTCTGTGTTGCTTATGTGGATGACATCCTAGTTTTCTCTACTAATCATGACACTCACACCAAACATCTCCACCAAGTTCTTGAATGTCTACGCTCTGCTGGTCTCATCGTCAGGCACGACAAGTGTGTATTTGGAGTCAAAGAAGTAGAGTTCCTGGGACACTGTATCTTCTCCAAGGGTGTCCTTCCCCTCCAAGAAAAAGTAACCGCCGTCCAGACATTCCCTAAGCCTACTACTATCAAGGCCTTGCAAGAATTTGTAGGAATGGTCAACTATTACCATCGTTTTTTACCAAACATTGTTTCAATAATGACTCCACTATATACAGCTCTGGCTGGAAAACCAAAATCACTATCCTGGGGCCCTGCCCAAGAAGATGCTTTTAATGTTGCCAAAAAAGCTCTCTCTGCTGCAACCCATCTTAACTTTCCATCACCTGGTCTACCTCTCATCTTCTCTACTGATGCCAGCGATACTGCAGTGGGAGCTGTCCTCTAACAGATTAATCATGGAGTTTGTCAACCACTCGCCTTCTTCAGTAGAAAGCTTATTCCTGCAGAAACCCATTTCTCCACCTTCGACAGGGAGCGTCTTGCTATTTATTCCGCTGTCTGCCACTTCAAGCATTTTCTCGAAGGTGTCTCATTTACCATCCAAATGGACCACCTTCCACTTGTCCACGCTTTTACCAAGTGAACAGATCCATGTTCCGCAAGACAACAAACACACCTCTCTACTATATCTGAGTTTAACTTTACTTTGCAACATGTCTCGGGGAAAAAAGAATCCTGTCGCTGATGCACTTTCAAGAAACACTATTTCATCCATATGCCTTGGCCTCAACTACAGACACCTCATAGAACTACAGATACAAGATCCTGAAACGCAATCTTGTCATACATTACTCACATCTCTTCAGTGGAAAGATTTACCAATAGACGAACAAGGGATCACCATCTTTTGTGACGTGAGTTCTGGACGACCTCGCCCCTGGATTCCTCAGCCTCTTCGACGACACGTATTCCAGCTTCTTCATGGACTTTCTCATCCCTCCAGCCGATCAACTGCTATGCTCCTCAAGAAAAAACTCATATGGCACGGCATAACAAAAGACGCTAAATCTTGGTCCCGCTCCTGCTTGTCATGTCAAACTTCTAAAATTCACGTACATACTGAACATGGAATTGGTACTTTTCCTCAGCCACAAAGACGTTTTTCCCATGTCCATGTTGACATTGTGGGACCTCTTCCTCCATCAGAAAACAACAAATACATATTCACAATAGTGGACCGCTCAACCCGATGGCCCGAGGCAGTGCCCATGAAAGAGGCCACTGCCTCCTCCTGTGCTTCTGCCTGGATCTAAAGATTTGGCATCCCCGAACATATTACATCAGATAGGGGTTCCACATTTACATCCCAGCTTTGGAACTCTCTCAGCCAGCTCCTTGGCTCCACAAACCACACACAACATCCTACAATCCAGAAGCCAATGGCATGTTTGAACGCATGCACAGAACACTAAAGACAGCCCTCATCACCCACTGCACAAGCAATTCTTGGACACATCAACTAGCTTGGATACTCCTTGGACTCCGAACTACTCCTAAAGAAGGTCTTAACTTTCATTCCACGAGACCTCAACACAGCCACCCACGTCTTCATCAGAACGGATAGTCATCGAACGCCTCGAACACCACCTTACACTGGACCGTATAGTCATACAACGACGTTCAGAGGCATTCCTCCTCAACAACCGTGGCACTGAGGAGTGGATATCCATTGACCGCTTGAAAGTCGCCTACCTTCAAGAAGAGTATTCTCCTCCTATTCGTTTCTCCAGCGCAGGACGCCCTTTAGTCTCTTTCAAGGGGGGAGCATTGTACAAACGTAGAAATTGTAAATAATATTTTTTGGCAAAATATGTAATTAGGTAATCATTTAGTAATTATTAAGTTATTTTAAAGTTGTATTTAATGGGTCAATAATTACTCTTGGGTTATTTGTAACTCCACCCACTGAAATAGCTGTACATATAAATAAACCTGAATTTGATAATTAAATCAGTTCAGTATTCTGCTTGTATTGGTGAACATCCTCTCTTATATATTAAGTAAAATAACTCTTGCTTTCCGTTTGAAGTAGTGAAGTAACTACAGTCGTTACAGAGTACAAAAGATATTCAGATTTACTGTAGAGCAAGCAAATTAACATACTGTAATCTATTATTCGATGGGCAACAGGCATACACTGGGACGTGCACGGTGGCGGTGAGCACATAACTTAAATGGTAGAAGAGGAGGAGGATGCAGTAGAACGAACCTCTATCTGCAAACGTTTTGCTACCTCCGAATCAGCTGATGCGCTCTCGCACGCTTTTCCTCTGACGATATTATATGGCAAGTTTGTTCTTAATGCTCATCCATATACACCTAGTTCTCAGAATAACGTCTAGATAGGTTCTCAGAAGTGTCGGGTAAATGGAAAATCGCGTGAAAAAACAAGTTATTTTCCATAGGAAACAATGATAAAGGGCATAGATGCGTTCCAAACTTTACATAGACACACCATGCCAAAGATATAACATAAGTAAAAAACATATTTTATTACTACATAGCAAAGCAGAAAGCCCTGTATCTATTTTGAAGAGTATACAAAAGATATTCATATTCACTTTACAGCTAGAAATTAACATACATTACTATACTTTACTCTATTATGCAGTGGGCAATAGTTATACAGTACACTGGGACATGCATGGTGGCAGTGAGCAAGTAACTTATGTGGTAGAAGAGGAGGAGGATGCAGGAGAACAAGCCTCTATCTGCAAATGTATACAAAGATAAAATAAGAATTATAAATAACCAAAGCAAGACTAAAAAACGAAAAAGAAAAAATTAATTATGCAATATCTAAATCTACCATGTTGTCGCATAACTGAAGTCTTACTGAAGTCACATGAAAGCTTGCTGAAGCCAGGATCTGAAACTGTAACAAGTCGTGAAGAGAAACATGAGAGGCTAGAGGTCAAGGGTGAACTTGAATACTCTCCCAGTTGTTTGTCTGGGTACGGTCAATAGTTAAGAAAGGGTTAACGAGATATATGGCTGGATCCATGGGACTTAGCACCTGGCTGGATCCATGGGACTTAGCACCTGGTGTCAATTGCCTCAAGAGTGTGGGAAAGGCCCAGAAGTCGGCCCTGCCCAAAACCACAAGAAACCGTATATGCCCTGGAGGGATACCCAATAGCCATGCACTGATCTAGAACTCTTCTGTTCTATAGGCCTGCTGAAATAGCCCCTCCCCCAAGAGGAGGGACCTCTCTTTGAACCTGAAATCTATTGGCAGAACTGGATTTAGCGACACGCCCTGCCCTTTGGGGGTACTTCAAGAAAACCCGAGGCAGTCAGAGAGCGACAGTTAGTCAGAATCTTACCAGGGGCACGAATAGATCATAGATTTTGATAGTCACAGGGTGGGGGGCATTGAGGCGTCGAATATGTTGTACTCTAGAATAAATTAAGATAAAGGAACCCCCGTTTGTCCATTCTTACCTTGCACCCGTCTTCTGATTAAAAGTAATGTAAGTGATTAAAAACATTACGACAATCTGGTGTCATCCAGTGGGATAGTCATATGACAATATGACAGATTAAAAAAACTTCATCTACATTCTCTTGAGAGGCAAAGAGTTAGGGGCAATATGATTGAGGTGTATAAATGGTTTAAAGGGATTAACAAGGGTGATATTAATAAAGTTTTAAAAATTCATGATCAAACCAGAACTTGTAATGAGTAATGGATTTAATCTTGATAAATTTAGGTTCAGAAGGGAAATTGGTGAAAATTGGTTGGTAAAACCGTAGAGTATTCCCAGTAGGATAATAAATGCCAATACTTTTTTTTTTTTTTTTTAGGATGGGATGGGATAGGAGGGGAAAAAAGGGGAGGGGATTAAGGAAATAAGGGAATTGGAGAGAAAAGCACGAAAATTAAATAAAGTAAGAGGTAAATAAGAGAGGGGCATACCCTCGTGCTAAGTTTTGATCTGGAATAGCCAATACCTTAGACACCTTCAAATGTAGATTAGATAGACATATGACAGAGGTAGGATGGGTGTATATATAATGTATGATGATGATCTTTTCTTATTGTAATCCTCTTTGTACTGGTGGAAGAAGCCTACGCGGGCGCTTATTTACTATATTAAATTTTTTTTTTTTTTAAATATAGTAAATAAGCACCCGCATAGGCTTCTTCCACCAGTACAAAGAGGATTACGATAAGAAAAGATCATCATCATTATGCATTATATATACACCCACCCTATTGGGTAGAATAGAATGTTGGAGAGAGAGAGAGAGAGACATCTTTAACTCTTGTTCATTCAACCAAAACTACATTATTTATTTTAAAAATGATGGTTTAATTACAAATTCGTAATAATAATGATATTAATAATAATAATCTCCACAATCATCATCAAAGGAAAATTATTGTTAAAATAATAATAATAATAATAATAATAATAAGATCTAAAGAAAATTTTTGGAATAGACATCATGAGAGTACTGCAGAGGTATATTAAAACCCAGCAGAGAGCTGGATAGTCATTACACATCTTTTATAATCCCTTTACATCTGACAGGTCATTACACTCTCCATCTGTTTCTGTTTACAGCCTGATAAAGGCTGTTTTATTTTATCATTTTTTGGTCCATCCTGGTGTCACAATAATAATAAAAAAAAAAAAAAAAAATGTTTTTTTGGGGGGGCGTTATTCGCGAATTCCGAGTTTTTTACTATTATTTTTGGGGGGCGTTATTGCAGTTTCGTGGATAAAAAAATCGCGTATAAAAGGAACAAGGTGTACTTAGCATTTTTTCCATTCTCATCATAATATCCGATCGCGCATATGAAGACTTAACCGCAGTTAAACTAACACCAGCTTTTGCACTTTTCTCTATTTTTTCCGCAGTTTCACGGATAGTGCGCAGCGTGCTTTCACTGAGATGCATCGCCCGTTTAATGGCGACCATAACGGTCCAACGCTTGCAATTTTACTTCAATGCTTATTGCCTTTTTTGCTCTTTTGGGAGTAGAAGCACTTCCAAAGTCTCTTCCTGGGCGTTTTCTGACCATGATAGTACAGTATATAATCTGTAGAAGATAAAAGAACTGAAAACACATACACAGTTAGAACAAGAGATATATCCAAGCACTATGCTGGGTAAAGAGACACTGAAGCACATGGCAGCATGGCGGGAAAGAGCCTCTGAGGCGGTCGCTTAATTACTAAAATGAAATTATATTTTCGAATTTTTTGTGCGGGCATTTTTCGTTTATTTCACATTTTTTTACTATTATTTTTTGGGGGTTTTATTCCGATTTCGCATATTTAAAAAATATGTAAAAAGCGAGCTTAGTGTATATATATATATATATATATATATATATATATATATATATATATATATATATATATATATATATATATATATATATATATATATATATATATAACCAAATAAGCACATAACATATGTGAAAACATGAATCATTCTTTACCCCGACCGGGACTCGAACCTAGGACTTATGATTACTAAGTCAAGGCGCTACTACTACATCACAGAAGGTTAAAAGGAATCCAACCTTATAGCTTATATCTGCTATACTTAGGAATGAACGCATTCTATCTGAATGCCACTATGTTCATATTACATATTCCCCAACCTCACTCGTGGCTTCATTTTAGCATTTAATTCAATTCCCAATCTCATTCGGGCCATGAAATAACCAAATAAGCACATTACATATGTGAAAACATGTATCATTCTTTACCCCGACCGGGACTCGAACCTAGGACTTATGATTACTAAGTCAAGGCGCTACCACTACACCACAGAAGGTTAAAAGGAATCCAACCTTATAGCTTACATCTGCTATACTTGGGAATGAACGCATTCTATCTGAATGCCACTATGTTCATATTACAGATTCCTCAACCTCACTCGTGGCTTCATTTTAGCATTTAATTCAATTCCCAATCTCATTTGGGCCATGAAATAACCAAATAAGCACATTACATATGTGAAACCATGAATCATTCTTTACCCCGACCGGGACTCGAACCTAGGACTTATGATTACTAAGTCAAGGTGCTACCACTACACCACAGAAGGTTAAAAGGAATCCAACCTTATAGCTTACATCTGCTATACTTAGGAATGAACGCATTCTATCTGAATGCCACTATGTTCATATTACAGATTTCCCAACCTCACTCGTGGCTTCATTTTAGCATTTAATTCAATTCCCAATCTCATTCGGGCCATGAAATAACCAAATAAGCACATTACATATGTGAAAACATGAATCATTCTTTACCCTGACCGGGACTCGAACCTAGGACTTATGATTACTAAGTCAAGGCGCTACCACTACACCACAGAAGGTTAAAAGGAATCCAACCTTATAGCTTATATCTGCTATACTTGGGAATGAACGCATTCTATCTGAATGCCACTATGTTCATATTACATATTCCCCAACCTCACTCGTGGCTTCATTTTAGTATTGAATTCAATTTCCAATCTCATTCGGGCCTTGAAATAACCAAATAAGCACATTACATATGCGAAAACATGAATCATTCTTTACCCCGACCGGGACTTGAACCTAGGACTTAAGATTACTAAGTCAAGGCGCTACCACTACACCACAGAAGGTTTTAAGGAATCCAACCTTATAGCTTATATCTGCTATACTTACGAATGAACGCATTCTATCTGAATGCCACTATATTCATATTACAGATTCCCCAACCTCACTCGTGGCTTCATTTTAGCATTTAATTCAATTCCCAATCTCATTCGGGCCATGAAATAACCAAATAAGCACATTACATATGTGAAAACATGAATCATTCTTTACCCCGACCGGGACTCGAACCTAGGACTTATGATTACTAAGTCAAGGCGCTACCACTACACCACAGAAGGTTAAAAAGAATCCAACCTTATGGCTTATATCTGCTATACTTAGGAATGAACGATCTCTATCTGAATGCCACTATGTTCATATTACTGATTCCCCAACCTCACTCGTGGCTTCATTTTTGCATTTCATTCAATTCCCAATCTCATTCGGGCCATGAATTGACCAAATAAGCACATTACATATGTGAAAACATGAATCATTCTTTACCCCGACCGGGACTCGAACCTAGGACTTATGATTACTAAGTCAAGGCGCTACCACTACACCACAGAAGGTTAAAAGGAATCCAACCTTATAGCTTATATCTGCTATACTTAGGAATGAATGCATTCTATCTGAATGCCACTATGTTCATATTACAGGTTCCCCAACCTCACTCGTGGCTTCATTTTAGCATTTAATTCAATTCCCAATCTCATTCGGGCCATGAAATAACCAAATAAGCACATTACATATGCGAAAACATGAATCATTCATTACCCCGACCGGGACTCGAACCTAGGACTTATGATTAATAAGTCAAGGCTCTGCCACTACACCACAGAAGGTTAAAAGGAATCCAACCTTATATCTTATATCTGCTATACTTAGGAATGAACGCATGCTATCTGAATGCCATTATGTTCATATTACAGATTCCCCAACCTCACTCGTGGCTTCATTTTAGCATTTAATTCAGTTCTAAATCTCATTCGGGCCATGAAATAACCAAATAAGCACATTACATGTGTGAAAACATAAATCATTCTTTACCCCGACCGGGACTTGAACCTAGGACTTATGATTACTAAGTCAAGGCGCAACCACTACACCACAGAAGGTTAAAAGGAATCCAACCTTATAGCTTATATCTGCTATACTTAGCAATGAACGCATTCTATCTGAATGCCACTATGTTCATATTACAGATTCCCCAACCTCACTTGTGGCTTCATTTTAGCATTGAATTCAATTCCCAATCTTATTCGGGCCATGAAATAACCAAATAAGCACATTACATATGTGAAAACATGAATCATTCTTTACCCCGACCGGGACTCGAATCTAGGACTTATGATTACTAAGTCAACTCGCTAACCACTACACCACAGAAGGTTAAAAGGAATCCAACCTTATAGCTTATATCTGCTATACTTGGGAATGAACGCATTCTATCTGAATGCCACTATGTTCATATTACAGATCCCCTATACTCACTCGTGGCTTCATTTTAGCATTTAATTCAATTCCCAATCTCATTCGGGCCATGAAATAACCAAAGGAGCACATTACATATGTGAAAACATGAATCATTTTTTACCCCGACCGGGACTCGAACCTAGGACTTATGATTACTAAGTCAAGGCGCTACCACTACACCACAAAAGGTTAAAAAGAATCCAACCTTATATCTTATATCTGCTATACTTAGGAATAAGCGCATTATATCTGAATGCCAATATGTTTATATTACAGATTCCCCAACCTCACTCGTGGCTTCATTTTAGCATTTAATTCAATTCCCAATCTCATTCGGGCCATGAAATAACCAAATAAGCACATTACATATGTGAAAACATGAATCATTCTTTACTCCGACCGGGACTCGAACCTAGGACTTATGGTTACTAAGTCAAGGCGCTACCACTACACCACAGAAGGTTAAAAGGAATCCAACCTTATAGCTTATATCTGCTATACTTAGGAATGAACGCATTCTATCTGAATGCCACTATGTTCATATTACAGATTCCCCAACCTCACTCGTGGCTTCATTTTAGCATTTAATTCAATTCCCAATCTCATTCGGGCCATGAAATAACCAAATAAGCACATTACATATGTGAAAACATGAATCATTCTTTACCCCGACCGGGACTCGAACATAGGACTTATGATTAATAAGTCAAGGCTCTACCACTACACCACAGAAGGTTAAAAGGAATCCAACCTTATAGCTTATATCTGCTATACTTAATAATGAACGCATTCTATCTGAATGCCACTATGTTCATATTACAGATTCCCCAACCTCACTCGTGGCTTCATTTTCGCATTTAATTCAGTTCCCGATCTCATTCGGGCCATGAAATAACCAAATAAGCACATTACATGTGTGAAAACATGAATCATTCTTTACCCCGAACGAGACTCGAACCTAGGACTTATGATTACTATGTCAAGGCGCTACCACTACACCACATAAGGTTAAAAGGAATCCAACCTTATAGCTTATATCTGCTATACTTAGGAATGAAAGCATTCTATCTGAATGCCACTATGTTCATATTACAGATTCCCCAACCTCACTCGTGGCTTCATTTTAGCATTGTATTCAATTCCCAATCTCATTTGGGCCATGAAATAACAAAATAAGCATATTACATATGTGAAAACATGAATCATTCTTTACCCCGACCGGGACTCGAACCTAGGACTTATGATTACTAAGTCAAGGCGCTACCACTACACCACAGAAGGTTAAAAGGAATCCAACCTTATAGCTTATATCTGCTATACTTGGGAATGAACGCATTCTATCTGAATGCCACTATGTTTATATTACAAATTCCCTAAACTCACTCGTGGCTTCATTTTAGCATTTAATTCAATTCCCAAACTCATTCGGGCCATGAAATAACCACATAAGCACATTACATATGTGAAAACATGAATCATTCTTTACCCCGACTGGGACTCGAACCTAGGACTTATGATTACTAAGTCAAGGCGCTACCACTACATTACAGAAGGTTAAAAAGAATCCAACCTTATATCTTATATCTGCTATACTTAGGAATAAACGCATTCTATCTGAATGCCAATATGTTTATATTACAGATTCCCCAACCTCACTCGTGGCTTCATTTTAGCATTTAATTCAATTCCCAATCTCATTTGGGCCATGAAATAACCAAATAAGCACGTTACATATGTGAAAACATGAATCATTCTTTACCCCGACCGGGACTCGAACCTAGGACTTACGATTACTAAGTCAAGGCGCTACCACGACACCACAGAAGGTTAAAAGGAATCCAACCTTATAGCTTATATCTGCTATACTTAGGAATGAACGCATTCTATCTAAATGCCACTATGTTCATAGTACAGATTCCCCAACCTCACTCGTGGCTTCATTTTAGCACTGAATTCATTTCCCAATCTCATTCGGGCCATGAAATAACCAAATAAGCACATTACATATGTGAAAACATGAATCATTCTTTACCCCGACCGTGACTTAGTAATCATAAGTCCTAGGTTCGAGTCCCAGTCGGTGTAAAGAATGATTCATGTTTTCACATATGTAATGTACATATTTGGTTATTTCATGGCCCGAATGAGATTGCGAATTGAATTAAATGCTAAAATGAAGCCATGAGTGAGGTTGGGGAATCTATAATATGAACATAGTGGCATTCAGATAGAATGTGTTCATTCCTAAGTATATCAGATATAAGCTATAAGGTTGAATTCCTTTTAACCTTCTGTGGTGTAGAGGTAGCGCCTTGACATAGTAATCATAAGTCCTAGGTTCGAGTCCCGGTCAGGGTAAAGAATGATTCATATATATATATATATATATATATATATATATATATATATATATATATATATATATATATATATATATATATATATATATATATATATATATATATATATACACACAGCGATCCTTCACTGGATTGCGTTTCTTGGCTCGCGTTTTCACTGTACCACAATTTTTTTTTGGCTATTTTTTTATTTAGGGGGGTATATGCAAAAAAATTAAAATAAAAAAAAAATTTCTGTATTTTCATTTTTTTTTATTGAAAAAAACATATTTCATTACCTAATTGATAAAAAAAAATTATTTCCCAGCCTATGAATAATAAAACAGTAAGAAATAGTAAAAAACATAAATTTAAATATACAGTGTTCTTTCCATTATCGCGAGTTTTTGGTTCCGGGACCCGGCACAAGACAGGAAAATCGCGGAGTAGGATCAGCCTATGTGTACATAGATATTTTAATTTATTTTTACGTTTACACCGTATGCACTGTATAAACCCTCCCTGTACTGTTGACAAACCGCCCTTTACTTCATAAATAACAGCATGCAAGCATAAATTTATATGACATTCTCATGTACATAGGTATTTTACAGTTATTTTCACATTTACTATATAAACCCTCCCTGCACTGTTAAAAATCCGCCATTTACTTTATAAATAACAGCATGCAACGTAAATTTATATGTACGTGATAGGTAAACTTACCTTATCTGTTATGGTTAACATTTTCCTTTGCCGCCTAGGCTCACTACAAGAAGCCTTAGAAGATGAAGGATGCTTGGGAGGCATTGCAAAGGTTAAAATATGCGAGTAAAAAAATCACAAGCAAAACGTAACAATAAGCACAACGTGAACGGCGCACACGTGAGTTAGACTGAACGAGCCATTGTCCGAAACGCTGATAGTGTTATCGTATTTTACATGTTGCAATACTGTTAGTATTTATGTTTTTTACTATTTTTTACTGTTTTATTATTCTTAAGCTAAGAAATAAGTCTTTTTTATCAATAAAATCATAAAACTACTGGAAATATAAATATATATGCTAGCTCACGTAGCTGCGACCCCAATACATTGTACGCTATCGGACACAAGCAAAACGTTTAATAAGCACAACGTGAACGGCGCACACGTGAGTTAGACTGAACGAGCCTTTTTCCGAAATGCTGATAGCGGTATCGTATTTTACATGTTGCAATACTGTTAGTATTTATGTTTTTTACTATTTTTTACTGTTTTATTATTCTTAAGCTAAGAAATACGTTTTTTTTTATCAATAAAATCATGAAACTACTGGAAATATAAATATATATTCTAGCTGACGTAGCTGCGACCTCAATACATTGTACGCTATTGGACACTATTTCGCATGATGCAAAACTGTGAGTTAGACTGTACGTACGTATATCTAAATTTATGTTTTTTACTAGTTTTTACTGTTTTATTATTTGAAGGCTTGGAAATAAAGTTTTTTTTATCAATTAGATAATGAAATATGTTTTTTTCAATAAAAAAAAATGAAAATAGAGAATTTTTATTTTTTTAATATTTTAATATTTTTGCATATACCCAAAAAATAAAATAATAATTTGGCAAAAAAAAAAACCGTGGTACAGTGAAAACGCGAACCAAGAAACGCAATCCAGTGGGGGATCACTCTACAGTATAACTCACAGTATTGCATCATGTCAAATAGTGTCCGATAGTGTACAATGTTTTTTTTTTTTTTTTTTTTTTTAAGAGAGTGACACCGGGATAGGCAGAAACTGCCCTCATCAACAAAGGCCCGGGCACGAGAAAATACCAAGACGAAGGAAAAGAAAAAGTTAAGGGCAAGGCAGAGATGAGGTAATGTCACACAAAGGAAAACGACAGACAGAAAAAACAGTCAAAGTAAAGAGGACCCAGAGATATGGAGGACTAGGCTCTGAGATGACGATAGATCTGCTTTTTGAAGGATGAAAGGTCATAAGAATTAGGAAAGACAGAAGGAGGAAGAGAGTTCCAGAGTCTGGAGGTAGATGGGAAAAAGCATTCGCTGCACCGACCAATCCGCGAGCTACAAATCTCCACACAGTACTTGTGAGACGAGGCCGCTTGGCGAGTGTTACGCGGCCTCGGCAGTGGAGGAGGGATGCAACTCGCCAACTCATCAGAGCAGCGATGGAAGTAGTAGCGATAGAAAAGCGAAAGGGAAAATACCTTACGGCGAAGAGAGAGAGAATCCAGGTTAGCAGTAAGAGAAGGATCATTAATGAGTCTGACTGCCTTAGATTGAACCCTATCAAGAAGATAAGTAAAGGAAAAAGCACCCCAGATGTGTGAGCAGTATTCTAAGCAGGGGCGGATAAGACCTTTGTAAATTTTAAGTAACTGCAATGAGGAAAAGTAATAACGAAAACGAAACAAAACCCCCAATTTTTTGGATGAAGATTTAGAAATTTGGATTATGTGATTCCTCCAAGACAAGTTAGAGGCTATATGGATTCCTAATATATTGATAGAGTTAAGAGGGTAAATTTCATTAGTTTCGAAGGCAATAGGGTTATCAGGAGGAGAAGAAGATAAAGAGATAGCCAGAAACTGTGTCTTGGAGGCATTGAATTTAACTAAATTTTGAGTGCCCCATTCAGATACTCTCTGCAAATCAGAGTTAAGAGTAGAAGAAAGAGTGATACGAGATTGATTACGAGTAACAGATGAAGGTTGTGAAGAAAAGGCAGAGGAAAAGTGAAGGGTAGAATCATCGGCAAAGGCATGAAGAAGAGAGGAAGATGGGGACTGTAGAAGATCATTGATGAAGAGAAGGAAGAGAGTAGGTGAAAGAACAGAGCCCTTTGGAACACCACTGGAAACAGAGAAAGGGCTAGATGTCGCGCCATCAACAACTACAGATATAGAACGGTCAGTGAGAAAACTGGAAATCAGAGAACAGAAAGAAGGGGTAAAGCCGTAGGCAGGGAGTTTGGCCAACAGAGCCTTGTGCCAGACTCTGTCAAAAGCCTTAGAGATATCAAGGGCGACGACAAAGGATTCCCCATAGTTCCTCAGAGAAGATGACCATACATGAGTAAGATAGGACAGGAGATCACCAGTGGATCTTGCCTTGCGGAAGCCGTACTGGTGATCGGAGATAAGTGAGTTAGATTCAAGGCGTTTCAAGAAGTGAGCATTGAGCAAAGTTTCGAAAACTTTAGCATTAGAGGAGGTTAGAGCAATAGGTCGGTAGTTAGAAGGAATTGAGCGGTCACCCTTCTTAGGAACAGGTTGAACTAGAGCATGCTTCCAAGATGAAGGATAGATACTGGTTGACAGAATGAGGCGAAAAAGACGGCAAAGCACGGGAGCCAGTTCATCTGCAAACTCCTTAAGGAACCTTGCAGGGATACCATCGGGACCAGATGCCTTGTTTGTCTTTAGTGAGCGAAGAACCTTATGAACTTTGCGTGAAGAAAGGATAAGGGAGGGCATAGGGTTAGAGAGGGGAAAAGACTGAGGAACAGGTGCGCTGGAATCGTTGATAGAAGAGTTAGCAGAAAAATGAGAGCCAAAGAGAGTGGCTTTGTCAGTGGGAGAGCAAGCTATAGAACCATCAGAACGAATGAGAGGGGGAAAGCTACGTGAGCTAGCATATATATTTATATTTCCAGTAGTTTCATGATTTTATTGATAAAAAAACGTATTTCTTAGCCTAAGAATAATAAAACAGTAAAAAATAGTAAAAAACATAAATACTAACTGTGTTGCAACATCTAAAATTCGATACCGGTATCAGCGTTTCGGACAAAGGCTCACAACTACGCGAGATAGTGTCCGATAGCGTACAATGTATTGGGGTCGCAGCTACGTGAGCTAGCATATATATTAAAATTTCCAGTAGTTTCATGATTTTATTGATAAAAAAACGTATTTCTTAGCCGAAGAATAATAAAACTGTAAAAAATAGTAAAAAAAAACTTGTAAAATACGATACCGGTATCAGCGTTTCGGACAAAGGTTCGCAACTACGTGAAATAGTGTCTGATAGCGTACAATGTATTGGGGTCGCTCCTACGTGAGCTAGCATATATACAGTGTTCCCTCCCTTATCGCGGTAGTTCGGTTCCGAGACCCGTTTATGCTGTATAAACCCTCCCTGTACTGTTACCATACCACCCTTTACTTCATAAATAACAACATGCAACATAAATTTATATGAAAGTGATAGATAAAATTACGGTGAATGAAGTGGTAATTACATGACATACTCAATTACAATTGTTTTTACGTTAACGTACTGTATAAACCCTCCCTGCACTGTTAAAAACACACCCTTTACATTATAAATAACAGCAAGCACCGTAAATTTTTTTGAAAGTGATAGGAAAACTTACCGTGAATGTGATGATGACATGACGTACATAGGAATTTTACAATTATTTTTACGTTTACGTACTGTATAAACCCTCCCTGCACTGTTAAAAAAACACCCTTTACATTAAAAATAACAGCAAGCAATGTAAATATCTATGAAAGTGATAGATAAAATTACGGTGAATGAGGTGATGATGACGTGACACACGTATGTACGTGATAGGTAAACTTACTGTGAATGAGGTGATGATCATCATTCTCGACCCCGGAGGAAATTATTTCGCAGCCAATAAAAGGTTTACGGCTGCTTTTTGGGGGAGAAGAACATGGTAATGGGGAGTTGCTGTCGCTGTTTCTTCATTTGTTGGAAGATGGTATGGTAAGCAATCATAGCATCATCGAGAAAATTACAGAAGGTCACCGAACGAACCATATTATCGTCATATTCCTGCGAGAGTTATTGGACTGCTTTCACATATTCATACATGACTGCCAAACGTTCGAGTGTAAGGCCAGGTTCTTCAATTGGTTCATGCGATTCCTCAAGTTCTTCCTCTTCTTCGCTCGCTGATTTCCTCATTTCATCCTAGTCATCATCAGTCAAAGGCTGCGAGTGGCAGTCAATCAGTTCATTCACATCTTCGTGAGTCATATCTTTAAAGCCTTCTCCTCCTAGCAATGCAGCCAACTTCACAGGTTTCGCAACTGCCGCCTTCTGCACTTCGTCAGGAGCAAATCCCTTGTAGTCGTGGATGACTTCGGGCCACAATTTCTTCCAGCTGGCATTGATTGTGGCAGACTTCATCTCTTTGATTGCTTTCTGAATATTTTTTAGGCATGTGGCCATCGTGTAATTACGCCAGTCAGTCTTCAATGAGAATTCTTTGTCCGAATCCATGGATTCAACTAGGTTCGCCAGGGAATTTCGTGTGTAGAGGGCCTTGAACGCACGAATAACGCCTTGATCCATAGGCTGAATCAGTGACGTTGTATTCGGTGGCAGGAACTCAACATGAACACCGTCATATTGGAGATTGGTTGCGTGGCCACTAGCATTATCCATCAAAAGAAGGACTTTAAATTCAAGGCCTTTTTCCATAAGATAAAGTTTTACATGAGGGATAAAACATTGGTGAAACCAGTCCGATGAGCCGCTTTTCGTGATCCATGCCTTAGGGTTATGCATCCTATACACTGGCAGCAGATTCTTATTCTTGTTCTTCAAAACCCTAGGGGTGTTTGACTTGTAGATAAGCCCGGGCTTTAACATGAAGCCCGCAGCATTCCCGTATATGATGAGGGTAACGCGATCTTTGTGCGCTTTAAATCCCGGGGCTTTAGCTTCTTCCTTGAAGAGAAAAGTGCGAAATGGCATTCTCTTCCAAAATAACCCAGTCTCATCCATGTTGAAGACTTGCTCAGGAACATATTCCCCTTCGGCGATAATATTCTTGAAGTCATTCTTGACGTAATTTTCTGCGGTAGCTGTATCTGCAGAGGCAGCCTTGCCTTAAACTGAAATGCCTTTTAGGCCATAGCATTTTTGAAATTTGAAGAACCATCCATTGATAGCAACAAACGGTTGTATCCTCGAGGGAGAATTGCTGGAGGGTCCTGGTTGTAGGTCGTCGATATCTTCTTCTCTCTCCTCCTCTCCACGATTGCCACTGTCGTCATTGAAGTTCATTTGCAGCGAATGTCTCGTACAGCTTCTTCGCTTTTGTTTGTAGGATATTGGTGTGTAAGCTGATGTTTTTCTTTCTGCAATCAGCAATCCACAGGGCCAAAGCAGCTTCCATCCGCACTACTGCCTTATTGCGGGGTGTTACGACCCTCTTCGCCGATTTATCAATAGAAGTGCTCGCTGTTTTCCTGATCTTTGCCTCGCCCTTTTTGATGTAACGCACAGTAGATTCATTGAGGCCAAAATAGCGGCCGTCATCCACAAACCTTTTTCCTTCTTTCAACATATATAAGAGTTTCACTTTTTCTACAATGGTTAACATTTTCCTTTCCCACTTAGTCTGACTACCAGGAGCCTTAGAAGGTAAAGGACATTTGGGAGTTATTGCAAAGGTAAAATTAAGCGTAAAAACACAATCACAAGTAAAACGTATTAATAAGCACAACGAGAACGGCGCACACGAGAGTTAGACTTAGCATGTGAGGCGCCACATTGGAAATAAGAGGGAAAAACAAACTGCAATGTAAAAGCCAATCAGACCCCATGATACAGAAAATATTGAAAAACAATTCTGTGATTCGTCGTCTCCCGACCTTTCAGCCAGTAGCATTCCATGAACTATCTCACGTAGGTGAGAGCCTTTTCGTTTTCCGAAACGTTGATAGCGGTATCGTATTTTACATGGTGAAATACTGTTAGTACTTTGTTTTTTATTATTTTTTACTGTTTTATTATTCTTAGGCTAGGAAATACTTTTTTATCAATAAAATAATGAAAATTTTAATATTCACTAGGTCACGTAGGTGAGAGCCTTTGCGTTTTCCGAAACTGATACCGGTATCGTCTTTTACGTGGTGCAATACTGTTTACTATTTTTTACTGTTTTATTATTCTTAGGCTAAGAAATAAGTTTTTTTTTTATCAATAAAATCATGAAACTACTGGAAACATAAATATACAGTGTTACCCCGGTTATTCGCGCTTCTTGGTTCGAGTTTTCACTCTATCGAGGCTTTTTTTTGGATAAATTATTATTTTATTTTATGGGTATACGCAAAAATATTAAAATATTGAAAAAAAACATTTTCAGTATTTTAATTTTTTTTTTTAAATTTACGTTGCGTGCTGTTTTTTTAACAGTGCAGGGAGGGTTTATACAGTTCGTAAACGAAAAAATAATTGTAAATGAGTATGTATGTCACATCATTATCACCTCATTCACCGTAATTTTATCTATCACTTTCATAAAAATGAATGTTGCTTGCTGTTATTTATAATGTAAAGGGTGTTTCTTTAACAGTGCAGGGAGGGTTTATACAGTACGTAAACGAAAAAATAATTGTAAATGAGTATGTATGTCACGTCATTTTCACCTCATTCACCGTAATTTTATCTATCACTTTCATAAAAATTTACGTTGCTTGCTGTTATTTATAATGTAAAGGGTGTTTTTTTTAACAGTGCAGGTAGGGTTTATACAGTACGTAAATGAAAAAATAATTGTAAATGAGTATGTATGTCACGTCATTATCACCTCATTCACCGTAATTTTATCTATCACTTTCATAAGAATTTACGTTGCTTGCTGTTATTTATAATGTAAAGGGTATTTTTTTAACAGTGCAGGGAGGGTTTATACAGTACGTAAACGAAAAAATAATTGTAAATGAGTATGTATGTCACGTCATTATCACCTCATTCACCGTAATTTTATTTATCACTTTCTTAAAAATTTACGTTGCTTGCTGTTATTTATGATGTAAAGGGTGTTTTTTCAACAGTGCAGGGAGGGTTTATACAGTACGTAAGCGAAAAAATAATTGTAAATGAGTATGTCACGTCATCATCACATTCACGGTAAGTTTTCCTATCACTTTCATAAAAATTTACGTTGCTTGCTGTTATCTATAATGTTAAGGGTGTTTTTTTTAACAGTGCAGGGAGGGTTTATACAGTACGTAAACGAAAAAATAATTGTAAATGATTATCACCTCATTCACTGTAATTTTATCTATCACTTTCATAAAAATTTACGTTGCTTGCTGTTATTTATAATGTAAAGGGTGTTTTTTTAACAGTGCAGTGAGGGTTTATACAGTGTAAACGTAAAAATATATTAAAATATCTGCGTACATATAGGCGGATCCTACTTCGCGGATTTCCTGGTTCGCGGCAGGTCCCGGAACCGAACTACCGCGATAAGTGAGGCAACACTGTATATGCTAGCTCACGTAGCTGTGACCCCAATACATTGTACGCTATCGGACACTATTTCGCATGATGCAATACCCTGTACTGTGAGTTATACTGTACGTACGTATATCCAAATTTATGTTTTTTACTATTTTTTACTATTTGATTATTCGAGGCTGGGAAATACATTTTTTTTTATCAATTAAATAATGAAATTTTTTTTTCAATAAAAAAATGAAAATACTGAAATTTTTTTTTTTTCAATATTTTGATATTTTTGTGTATACCCATAAAATAAAATAATAATTTATCAAAAAAAAACCCGCGATAGAGTGAGCACTCGAACCAAGAAACACGAATAACCGGGGGATCACTGTATTAAAATTTCCAGTAGTTTCATGATTTTATTGATAAAAAAAACGTATTTTTTAGCCTAAGAATAATAAAACAGTAAAAAATAGTAAAAAACATAAATACTAACTTTATTGCAACATGTGAAATATGATACCGCTATCAGCGTTTCAGACAAAGGCTTCCACCATCTTCCATTGTCTCGCCTCACTCGTTCAGTCTAACTCACGTGTGCGCCGTTCACGTTGTGCTTATTAATACGTTTTGCTTGTAATTTTTTTACTCGCATATTTTAACCTTTGCAATGCCTCCCAAGCATCCTTCATCTTCTAAGGCTTCTTGTAGTGAGCCTAAGCGGGAAAGGAAAATGTTAACCTTAACAGAGAAGGCAAGTTTACCTATCACGTACATATAAATTTACATTGCATGCTGTTGTTTATAAAGTAAATGGTGGTTTTTTAACAGTGCAGGGAGGGTTTATACAGTAAATGTAAAAATAATTGTAAAATACCTATGTACATGAGTATGTCATATAAGTTTACGCTTGCATGCTGTTATTTATGAAGTAAAGGGCTGTTTGTTAACAGTACAGGAAGGGTTTTTACAGTTTATTCGGTGTAAACGTAAAAATAAATTAAAATATCTATGTACATATAGGCTGATCCTACTCCGCGATTTTCCTGTCTCGCGCCGAGTCCTGGAACCGAACCTTCGCAATAATTGAAGGAACACTTTTATATATATATATATATATATATATATATATATATATATATATATATATATATATATATATATATATATATATATATATATATATATATATATATATATATATATATATATATATACACAGTGTTCCCACGGTTATTCGCGTTTCGTGGTTCGCGTTCTCACTGTATCGGTTTTTTTTTTTGGATAAATTATTATTTTATTTTATGGGTATATGCAAAAATATTAAAATATTAAAAAAATAAAAATTCTCAGTATTTTCACTTTTTTATTGAAAAAACATATTTCATTATCTAATTGATAAAAAAGATTCATTTCCCAGCCTACGAATAATTAAACAGTAAAAAATAGTAAAAAATATAAATTTAGATAGATAGATAGATAGATACCTTTATTGACCACCTCTTTTGAAAAGTATTATCTTTACAAAAGGAATATTTGGTCCAAATTACAATGAATAAATACAATCGATTTTGTTCAATCATCAAATAAGTAAATGAATTTTAAATCAATATACATTGTACTATAACTAAATGATATACGTACGTACAATATAACTCACAGTATTGCGTCATGCGAAATAGTGTTCGATAGCGTACAATGTATTGGGGTTGCAGCTACGTGAGCTAGCATATATATTTATATTTCCAGTAGTTTCCTTATTTTATTGATAAAAAAAAACATTTTTCTTAGGCTAAGAATAATAAAACAGTAAAAAATAGTAAAAAACAAATAATAACAGTATTGCAACATGTAAAATACGATACTGGACAAAGGCTTCCACCGTCTTCCATTGTCTCGCCTCACTTGTGTGCGCCGTTCACGTTGTGCTTATTATTATTGATATGTTTTGCTTGTGATTTTTTTACTCGCATATTTTAACCTTTGCAATGCCTCCCAAGCATCCTTCATCTTCTAAGGCTTCTTGTAGTGAGCCTAAGCAGCAAAGGAAAATGTTAACCATAACAGATAAAGTAAGTTTACCTATCACGTACATATAAATTTATGTTGCATGCTATTATTTATAAAATAAAGGGTGGTTTTTTAACAGTGCATGGCGGGTTTATACAGTAAACGTTAAAATAATTGTAAAATACCTATGTACATGAGTATGTCATATAAATTTACGCTTGCATGCTGCTATTTATGAAGTAAAGGGTGGTTTGTTAACAGTACAAGGAGGGTTTATACAGTTTATACGGTGTAAACGTAAAAATAAATTAAAATCTCTACGTACATATAGGTTGATACTCCGCGATTTTCCTGGTTCACGCCGGGTCCCGGAACCGAACCCCCGCGTTGGAGGGGAACACTGTATATATATATATATATATATATATATATATATATATATATATATATATATATATATATATATATATATATATATATATACAGTGTTGCATCCCTTATTGCGGTAGTTCGGTTTCGGGACCCGGCGCGAACCCGGGAATCCGTGGTGTAGAGATCAGCCTATATGTACATAGATATTTTAATGTATTTTTACGTTTACACTGTATAAACCCTCCCTGTACTGTTAAAAAAACACCCTTCACATTATAAGTAACAGCAAGCAACGTAATTTTTTTATGAAAGTGATAGGAAAACTTACCATGAATGAGGTGACGATGACTTGACCTACATAGGTACAGTATTTTACAATAAATTTTACGTTTACGTAAAATAGCGGCCGACATCCACAAACTTTTTTTCTTCTTTCAACATATCTAAGAGTTTCACTTTATCTACAATGGCTAACATTTTCCTTTGCCGCTTAGGCTCACTACAAGAAGCCTTAGAAGATGAAGGATGCTTGGGAGGCATTGCAAAGGTTAAAATATGCGAGTAAAAAAATCACAAGCAAAACATATTAATAATAATAAGCACAACATGAATGGTGCACACGAGTGAGGCGAGACAATGGAAGATGGTGGAAGCCTTTGTCCGAAAAGCTGATGGCGGTATCGTATTTTACATGTTGCAATACTGTTAGTATTTATGTTTTTTACTATTTTTTACTGTTATATTATTCTTAGGCTAAGAAATACGTTTTTTTTTATCAATAAAATCATGAAACTATTGGAAATATAAATATATATGCTAGGTCACGTAGCTTCGACCCCAATACATTGTACGCTATCGAACACAAGCAAAACGTGAGTTAGACTGAAGGAGTCTTTGTCCAAAACGCTGATAGCGGTATCGTATTTTACATGTTGCAATACTGTTAGTATTTATGTTTTTTACTATTTTTTACTGTTTTATTATTCTTAAGCGAATAAATACGTTTTTTTATCGATAAAATCATGAAACTACTGGAAATATATATATATATATATATGCTAGCTCACCTAGCTGCGACCCCAATACATTGTACGCTATCGAACACTATTTCGTATGATACAATACTGTGAGTTATGCTGTTCGTACGTATATCATTCAGTTATTAGTACAATGTATATTAATTTAAAATTCATATACTTATTTGATGATTGTACAAAATGTATTGTATTTATTCACTGTAATTTGGACCAAATATTCCTTTTGTAAAGATTATACTGT
>JAXCGZ010022776.1:125000-133031 GCA_037179515.1 Halocaridina rubra | reverse complement strand
GACCGGGACTCGAACCTAGGACTTATGATTACTAAGTCAAGGCGCTACCACTACACCACAGAAGGTTAAAAGGACCCAACCTTATAGCTTATATCTGCTATACTTAGGAATGAACGCATTCTAACTGAATGCCACTATGTTCATATTACAGATTCCCCAACCTCACTCGTGGCTTCATTTTAGCATTTAATTCAATTCCCAATCCCATTCGGGCCATGAAATTATCAAATAAGCACATTACATATGTGAAAACATGAATCATTTTTTACCCCGACCGGGACTCGAACCTAGGACTTATGATTACTAAGTCAAGGCGCTACCACTACACCACAGAAGGTTAAAAGGAACCAACCTTATAGCTTATATCTGCTATACTTAGGAATGAACGCATTCTAACTGAATGCCACTATGTTCATATTACAGATTCCCCAACCTCACTCGTGGCTTCATTTTAGCATTTAATTCAATTCCCAATCTCATTCGGGCCATGAAATTATCAAATAAGCACATTACATATGTGAAAACATGAATCATTTTTTTTTTTTTTTTACCCCGACCGGGACTCGAACCTAGGACTTATGATTACTAAGTCAAGGCGCTACCACTACACCACAGAAGGTTAAAAGGAACCCAACCTTATAGCTTATATCTGCTATACTTAGGAATGAACGCATTCTAACTGAATGCCACTATGTTCATATTACAGATTCCCCAACCTCACTCGTGGCATTCATTTAGATTTCGTTCATTCCTAAGTATAGCAGATATAAGCTATAAGGTTGGGTTCCTTTTAACCTTCTGTGGTGTAGTGGTAGCGCCTTGACTTTGTAATCATAAGTCCTAGGTTCGAGTCCCCGGTCGGGGTAAAAAAAAATGATTCATGTTTTCACATATGTAATGTGCTTATTTGATAATTTCATGGCCCGAATGAGATTGGGAATTGAATTAAATGCTAAAATGAAGCCACGAGTGAGGTTGGGGAATCTGTAATATGAACATAGTGGCATTCAGTTAGAGTGCGTTCATTCCTAAGTATAGGCAGATATAAGCTATAAGGTTGGGTTCCTTTAACCGTCTGTGGGTGTAGTGGGTAGCGCCTTGACTTTGTAATCATAAGTCCTAGGTTCGAGTGCCCGGTCGGGGTAAAAATAAAAAAAGATTCATGGTTTTCACATATGTAATGTGCTTATTTGATAATTTCATGGCCCGAATGAGATTGGGAATTGAATTAAATGCTAAATGAAGCCACGAGTGAGGTTGGGGAATCTGTAATATGAACATAGTGGCATTCAGTTAGAGTGCGTTCATTCCTAAGTATAGCAGATATAAGCTATAAGGTTGGGTTCCTTTTAACCTTCTGTGGTGTAGTGGTAGCGCCTTGACTTTGTAATCATAAGTCCTAGGTTCGAGTCCCGGTCGGGGTAAAAAATGATTCATGTTTTCACTATGTAATGTGCTTATTTGACGGGAAAGAGCCCAAAGCTCGTATCTTCCCGTCTCCTGATCGGTTCCATTTTTAGACTTAGTGATACTTATCATACCTGTCCTTAAAACTATGGATTGAGGTAGCATTAACTACCTCCTCGCTTAGCGAATTCCAATTATCAACTACTCTTACACTGAAAAAGTATTTCCTTACATCCTGCAAACAAGTTTTCTTCCGAAGCTTCAAACTATGACCTCTAGTTCTAGAGCCAGCCATATCGAAATATCGATCCCTATCCACTCTATCATAACC
Organism: Halocaridina rubra; assembly: GCA_037179515.1. Taxonomy (NCBI): domain Eukaryota; kingdom Metazoa; phylum Arthropoda; class Malacostraca; order Decapoda; family Atyidae; genus Halocaridina; species Halocaridina rubra. The sequence continues at coordinate 131,293 of JAXCGZ010022776.1, read as the reverse complement.
ATGAAGGAATTTAAAGACTGTCACCATATCCCCCCTTACTCTTCTAGCTTCGAGTGATGGCAAGTCTAATTCCCTCAGCCTCTCATCATAACCGAGATTGCGTATTTCTGGCACCAGTTTCGTGGCATGTCTTTGAACTTTTTCAAGCTTAGCTATGTGCTTTTTCAAGTGCGGATTCCAAAAGGGGGCTGCATATTCGAGTTTTGGCCTCACATAGGTTACATAAATATTTCTGAACATTTCCTTGTCCATGTGCCTGAAGGCTACCCTTACATTTGATAAGAATGCATATGCTGCCCTTACTACGCCATTTATATGTATTTCTGGAGACAAATCTGCCAATATGTTTACTCCTAGATCTCTCTCATTTTCTGTCTCCTGAAGTTTTACTCCAGCCACCGAGTAGTCAAGCTTGGGCCTTCTTGCACTTGTACCCATTCTCATTACCTTACATTTTGAGGTATTGAATTTCATTAGCCACTTTTCTGACCACTCATGCAGATTATTTAGATCCTCCTGAAGTTCTCTACCATTGTTCTCGTTTTTTACTTTCTTCACAATCTTTGCATCATCTGCAAACATATTCATGAATGAATTTACAGATTCTGGTAGGTCATTTACATATACAAGGAACAAAAGTGGCCCTAAAACTGAACCCTGTGGAACTCCACTACTAACTCTTCTCCATTCAGACACTGAGTGTCTTACTCTAACCCTCTGTTCCCTTCCTTCTAAGTAAGTTTTTATCCATTCCAAGACATTTCCACCTATTCTAGCCATTGATTGCAGCTTCCTAATAAGTCTCCCATGTGGAACAGTGTCAAACGCTTTCTGGAAGTCTAGGAATATGCAATCTGCCCAGCCCTCTCTTTCCTGTAAGATTTGGCTTACCTCATCATAAAATTCTAATAAGTTTGTTACTGTTGATCTTCCTTCTCTGAAGCCATGTTGCCTCACTGACAAAAAGTTGAAGGATTCCAAGTGAAGAGAGATATGTTTCCTTAGTAGTTTCTCCATAAGTTTGCAAACTATGCTGGTCAAGGAAACTGGTCTATAGTTCAGAGCCGTATCCCTCCTTCCCTTTTTGAAGATAGGTATCACATTTGCTTGTTTCCAGCATCTTGGAATCTCCCCCGACTCCAATGACTCCTTAAATATGATACTTAGTGCCACTGATATTGTGTTTGCGCATTTTTTAAGCACATGAGGGGATATGTCATCAGGACCTGTAGCTTTATGAACATCTAAATCCATCAGCGCTTTGCATACCTCTGTGGCTGTAAGGTTGATGTTCTCTAATACCGGCCCTTGAGCTTCTATCACTGCAATCTGAGGGGGTGGGGTATTTTCTACTGTAAATACTGACTGAAACTCCTTGTTCAATTCTTTGCAGATCTCTTCGTCCGTCTCAGTGATGCTTCCATCCGCTCTCTTTAGCCTTAAAACCTGTTCTTTTACCTTCAGTTTTCCTCTGATAAAGCTGTGGAAAAGCTTGGGATTTTCTTTAGCCTTCCTGGTGATGTCCCTCTCATAATCTTTCTCTGCCTCTCTCCTTTTACTTAGGTAGTCATTTCTTGCTCTTTTGTAGGTTTGCCAGGCATTTATGTTTTTTCTCCTCCTATACCTTTTCCAGCATTTGTCTCTCCACTCCTTAGCTCTTTTACACCCATTATCGAACCATTTCTCTCTGGCATGAATTACACCTACTTTGGTGACAGGTATGCAGCAATCTACTATCTTCCCATATTTCTCACAAAAGATGTCATACATTTCTTGTACAGATTTGTTGTAAAATAAGGTTCTCCAGTCAATAACTGCAAAAAGCTCATTCATTTTGATGTAATCTCCTTTCTGATAGTTCCTCCTCATGTCCTCAGTGCCTCTACTCTCAGGAAGAATGTCTTCAATGATATACTCCATCAACAACACACAGTGGTCACTCTTTCCAATTGGTGGTTCATACTCAATATTTTCAATATCCAACACATTATCTGTGAACACCAGATCAAGTAGTGATGGCTCATCCCCACCCCTGGCTCTTGTTGGTTCCATTACATGTTGGTGTAGGAAATTCCCTTGTACGCAATCTAGGAATCTTGCCCCAAAGGAGTCCTCACCACTGTGTGGGTCAAGATTTATCCAATCTATCTCTTTATGATTAAAGTCTCCCATAATCAAAATCCTACATTTTTTCTCCCGCGCCATGTTAACAACTGAGTTTATGACTTCAATCGTACCTATATGACTTTCCTCATAAATTTCAAGCCTATTTTGGTTCCTTGGTGGGTTGTATACAACAGTTATTATAATGCTCTCTGACCCAGTATTTATGCGAGCAACAAGAAATTCCCTGAACTCACTTTCTATAGCCAAGTTTATCTCTTCAACTTGAATCCTCTCACTTATGAGCAGTGCTATCCCTCCACCAGTCCTCTCAGATCTTTCGACCCTTAGTATTCTGAAGCCCTTAGGAAAAACTGTGACACTGTTTATGTCCTCACTCAACTTAGTCTCTGTAATTGCTACTATATCTGCCTTACTGTTGTGAATCCTATCTTTTAATTCTACTGCCTTACCAGCTAATCCATCAGCATTTGTGTATAACAATCTTAATGAGGCCCCATCCCCTGATCTTCTGTCATTATCTTCTTTATCTCCCCTTTGTCTGGAAGTATTCCGTAACGAAAATTTTTCTTCTCTTCTTCATTTCTTTCATCATTTAACCTTCTTGCCTCTTGCAACAAGTTTTTGATCTTTCCCATCTCTTCCTGTGTTCTGTATCGTCTAATGAACACTTCTTTGCATTCTTGAAGGTCTTTTAGACTTTTTTTTCTCAACAATATTTCCCTACATGTCTCCCCTCTCTCAAAGGTTACTTTTGTTGGTCTCGGCTTTCCTTCCCTCGAATATTTACCTAGTTGGTGTATGTTTACAATATCCTCAGGACCACATACTACTCCAAGCTTTCTTATCAGGTCTACAACGTTAGCTTTATTTTCTTCAAGTCTCCCCTGCCATGTTGGCTCCTGGGATTCACTTATGCCTGAGATTACCACTGTCTTCTCCTTATCAAGTGCCTGTCTGATGAGTGGGTTTGCCCTTTCCATCACAACGTCTTTCATTTTTTCGATTACTGTCTCTTTATAGTCAACTGTTTGTATGTTTTCCAGTGCCACCACCTTTACAGCTTCTTTTACTGCCACATTCCCCTTTAGTGCATCAGCAAAGGACGTTTTCATGGCATCATTTTCCATATTCAGCTCCTGGAACTCTTTTCTGAACTGTTCAATGTTTTCCTTAATCTGAACATTCCAAGCAGCAATCTCGTCTCTCTCAGAAGATAGCAGTGAACTAACATCTAATTCCTTTAGGTTGTCATTTAGCTGTTTGTTTTTATCTTCTTGATTAGAAATTCTAGATTCTAGTTGACTCTTTTCCCCTTCCAGCTTCTTTATTCTTTTTTCTAGTTCCTTTCTCTCCTGCCCTTGTGCTTTATTTGCTTCCTCCAAAGATCTTATTTGTTCTCTGAGTGTTTCATTCTCTTTCATTTCTCCATCCATATTCCGAATTTTATCATCAAGGCTTGTAACCATTTCCTCTAACTTCTTGATTCTCTGTTTAAGTCCTCTGATGACTACCCCTTCTCCCGACCCATGGGTGGGAGAGGTTTGGGACAGAGATGGCTTCATTTTTATGTTCTCCCTCTCACAGAATATAGAAAGAAGACGAGAAAGAGGAAAAAAAAAAGAAAAGAGAAAAACTTCTAATTTACCTTCACACAGAATTTTTATATCTCCATATAAGTGCTATTTAGTGACTCAGTTTGTCTCCTTTCTGGTAACACACATCTTAACTTAAAAACTTGACCATGGTAATTTAAGTATAAAAAGAAAAAGAAAAACAAAAGTCAAACCTGAAGTGTGTGTGTGAGTGTGTGCGTTCCTCATCTTGCTTGCGTTCTCAAGAGCAGACTAATAGGGATAAGGGAACAAAGAACTGACATTTGCAGCCACAATAATTTTTTTTCCATTTCACAGACAAGCTGATAGAGAGGGACCAAAATCGGATCGCATCACGGGGCGTTGAGAGGTCATCTAGCCTTAATACCCCAGCTCCAACTTTTTTGTATCCACTCTCATTATAATGGGGATTAATTCTGAAACCAGATGATAACAGGAGGTCGGATGGACAATGTATGACAGAGGCCCTGTCCCTCCATGTGTTTTTGTTCAGTCTTGTAAAATATGCTGGCTTCGGCGGGAAACGGCTTCCATATTAGAAATCATATTATTATTATTATTATTATTATTATTATTATTATTATTATTATTATTATTATTATTATTATTATTATTATTATTATTATTATTATTATTATTATTATTATTATTATTATTATTCTAATTGTAGTTGTAGTTGTTGTTGTTGTTGTTGTTGTTGTTGTTATTGTTGTTGTTGTTGTTATTATTATTATTATTATTATTATTATTATTATTATTATTATTATTATTATTATTATTATTATTATTATTATCAACATCATGATTATTATTATTATTTTTATTTTTATTATTATTATTATTATTATTATTATTATTATTATTATTATTATTATTATTATTATTATTATTATTATTATTGTTATTATTATTATTATTATTATTATTATTATAATAATTATTCATCTCTTTTTATGAGAAGGGGAGTTAAGAAGTGGGCTTCTTGACCCCTTCCTTGCTCTGGAGCAATTACAAAAGGTCAATTACTGACCTTACTTCAAGTACATCCAAACCACGCAATTACCGCAATGAGGTGGAGGTGTAATTATTTTTATTACTTCCAAACTCAATTTGCAATTCCATGTTATTCTGATTTCAAATATCAAGTCTTTTTTTTTATTTTCGTTAATATATATATATATATATATATATATATATATATATATATATATATATATATATATATATATATATATAAATATATATAAATATATATATATATATATATATATATATATATATATATAAATATATATATATATATATATATATATATATATATATATATATATATATATATATATATGTATATAAATATATATATATATATATATATATATATATATATATATATATATATATATATATATATATATATATATATATATATATATATATATATATATGTATATATATATATATATATATATATATATATATATATATATATATATATATATATATATATATATATATGTGTGTGTGTATATATGTATATATATATATATATATATATATATATATATATATATATATATATATATATATATATATATATATCAAATAAGCACATTACATATGTGAAAACATGAATCATTTTTTTTTTTTTTACCCCGACCGGGACTCGAACCTAGGACTTATGATTACTAAGTCAAGGCGCTACCACTACACCACAGAAGGTTAAAAGGAACCCAACCTTATAGCTTATATCTGCTATACTTAGGAATGAACGCATTCTATCTGAATGCCACTATGTTCATATTACAGATTCCCCAACCTCACTCGTGGCTTCATTTTAGCATTTAATTCAAATCCCAATCTCATTCGGGCCATGAAATTATCAAATAAGCACATTACATATGTGAAAACATGAATCATTTTTTACCCCGACCGGGACTCGAACCTAGGACTTATGATTACTAAGTCAAGGCGCTACCACTACACCACAGAAGGTTAAAAGGAACCCAACCTTATAGCTTATATCTGCTATACTTAGGAATGAACGCATTCTATCTGAATGCCACTATGTTCATATTACAGATTCCCCAACCTCACTCGTGGGTTCATTTTAGCATTTAATTCAAATCCCAATCTCATTCGGGCCATGAAATTATCAAATAAGCACATTACATATGTGAAAACATGAATCATTTTTTACCCCGACCGGGACTCGAACCTAGGACTTATGATTACTAAGTCAAGGCGCTACCACTACACCACAGAAGGTTAAAAGGAACCCAACCTAATAGCTTATATCTGCTATACTTAGGAATGAACGCATTCTATCTGAATGCCACTATGTTCATATTACAGATTCCCCAACCTCACTCGTGGCTTCATTTTAGCATTTAATTCAAATCCCAATCTCATTCGGGCCATGAAATTATCAAATAAGCACATTACATATGTGAAAACATGAATTATTTTTTACCCCGACCGGGACTCGAACCTAGGACTTATGATTACTAAGTCAAGGCGCTACCACTACACCACAGAAGGTTACAAGGAACCCAA